>OMNV01010889.1:39722-73788 GCA_900303265.1 Brotula barbata | reverse complement strand
CCACGTTTGGAGTTGGACCACGGACAGTTGGTACCGATCCAGTCTTAATCCTCAGAGATGTAGCAAATCCAGCTTTTTACTGTCCCTCGTTGAGAAAACAGTCCGAAGTGAAATGGTGAGCACACACATACGGCACTTTGGGAGCTGCTGTGGGTACATTCCCATCAAAAATAAAATCCACCCATTGAGTCCTCAAAACCCCCGACGAGGGAGGTTTAAAACGACTTCGGTGCTCGTTTGTGCAGCCAACAACAGAGCGACCGCTTGTTCCAGGTCGTACATTCGCCATTGTTCTAACCGGACCGGCAATGTTAGCGAGCGGAAAAAAAATGGCGCCGTTTAGAAACTTTCTTCGGGCGTAGAAAACCTTCACCTTGGGCGGTGCCACCAACCTGGGGGGAGGTGGCTTGTGCGTCGGTGACGTCACTAACCCCTCATTATGCAAACGGACTGTTTGAGCACACATTTTTCTAAAGACTGAGAAAGCAAAAAAGGGAGAGGATGAAATTTTTTCATACTGGGGGGATTGTAGACAGGCCGGGGATGAATATTATTGTTAGAAAACCGCTCTAAAGTGCATTTTGCATAATATGGCACCTTTAAATATATTATTTTAATAGCAGTTGTTTGTTTTGTCAATATATTTTAATTATAATTGTCTTCAATTTTATTTTTTTATTTTTTTTAGCTGTTTTGTACAATTAGCTGCAGGATAAATAAAGTTTTTCCTGGTGTTATCTAAATTTCATTTCATTTCATTTTTGATTTTGGACAGCCAGCATGGAAATGATTTGTTCCCTGTTCTTGGACACCATCATGAGCCTTGCCACAACATTTTTCCGAAGCTGGAGACAGGAAAAGCAGCTTTGTGCCCAAACATAGTTACCATAGTCAAGGCCGGAAGAGCTTCAAGGTATCTGTGACAGTCTCCAAATCCTTACATTAAAGAATCTATTTTAATTTTACAGTAGAGCTGAGCTGAAATAAGCCGCCCTTGCCAACAAAATATAGCAAGGAATCAAAGGACACCAATAATTGTGATTGGATTGGAGTGAATGCTGTGTCACACACATTAGAAAGAGGAACCCCACCACGTTTGCATTGGGAACCATGGTGAAGAGTAGTCTGTTAAAAACCCAGTGCAAAGTCACTTAGGCTCGGGTGGTGCTGCCACCTTCGATGTCTTCCCCACAGGCGCTTATTAAATTTGAATGGGAGAGGTGTGTTTTAATCTAGGGGAAGGAGGGGGGGAGTCATCACTCCTTCCCTTGATTGCTGTGTTGTCACACTTTTCCTGGTCCCAATCCCCCATTTCAGTGCCACACATCCTCTTAATTTCTTAGACTGGTCTGGTCACCTTGGCCAGCTCGGACACCCTGCTGCCACACTGATTTTGGAGATAGGCTGTTCCTCAACAGGCTTTTCGGCACAGGAAACTTGATCCCTGGAGGCAGATGCTATCGTTAGACCCTCAAGTGCAAGACACTTAACCTGGCCAGTTAATCACCCATGCTAATGATGTCTGCTGGGAGCCCATATGCTGTGCATCAGAGGCCAACAATCAACAGCTTTCTGCAAAACCACAGATTCACGTGAACTGTACAGTGGAGGAATGTTTGGCTGATAAGATGCAGGATGACCAGAGAAACACAACTACACACTAGATCCGTACGTCAGGACTGAAAGAATCGGACACGTCCATACATAGCAACAGTATAAATAATTTTATGTATGGATGCTATTTTAAAACTTTGATACATGTTTTCTATGCAGTTTATTTGCTGAAATACACAAACTTGGAGGTTTTGAGTTACAAGCTGCCTATCGATTGCAAACGATATCAAGCTATCTCATGTAACACTTTCAAATCCTTTGTATTGAATTTCTGTGGCGCAATTTCAAAGAGATTCAACAGTGTTATCGCTACAAAACATAACGTGAGCTCTGATATGAGGGATTCTTTAAATATCCAAATCATGCCCAAATCCGTCCCGCTTTCTCAGGGCCTGATGTGTCAGCTATGACAACCATAATCGAATCATATTCCTGTTTGCCTACTTACTGTGTGATCAGAGAGGATTTTGACTAAATCAAGACTGAGTCTGCGAGGCTCCAGAACGTGTTATATTGTCACACTTGAGACGTTAAAGAAAAATATCTAACTTTAAAGCAGATGTTGTGATTTGTTGCAAACATACCAGTAAAATTGCTCAAATTAAGATTCTAATTGATACTCTATGCTGCAAGCCTTATGTATTTTCTGTAATGCAGCTAAGTAGATTTATTTAGTTTGAATAAATTCTTCTATTAAAAGAAAGGAGATGGTAAAACAATTTATGTGAGTGAAAAAATGTGAGAGAGAGAGGCCTAATTTATTTTTAACTGAACATTTTTCTTCATAATAAAACCCACGGGTATTTATACGTGTATTTCAGTAAAGGTCATTGAAAGTATTTTCCAAAGATAGTTTCGTGTCCTTGCCTTTAGTGTTAGCTAGCATGTCTAATACAATCACAAAGACGAGTCAAAAGCCAAAGAGTCACTTTTGATTAATCTTTGCATTAATCGCCCGATTAGTCGGTTGATTGTTTCAATAATCGCTGTCTTAATCATTAGTTGCAGCTTTAATCGTTAATCATATTGATAAGTAAAGTTTTGCTTGTATCAGTTATACTGTCATTATTCTTATATTCTTGTGCATTTTTTTCCTTGTAGACATTTTCTTTTCTGTGAGGCAGAAACCATGTACGTCTGTAAAGTTGGGATCAGATTTTCTGTGGTGTTTAGGTGGCAGGTGGTGATTTTTTTAAAATGGCTTGTGCCAATCAAGATGTAAGTATACGTGTCACCCCAATCTTTTTTCTTAACCATCCATGCTGTGTTCCTTTGGTCTTGTGCCTCCTCCTTCACACTTTGTGGTAGACATTGCTTTCCAATTAGTCATTACTCAGTCCAAAAAAGCATATAATCAGAAGATTAGTCCAGTTTATTACCGCCTGTTAATGTTGATAAATATTTGATTAGCTTTTAGAATACCAGAGGATTTACCTCATTTGGAGCATGGTGCAGTAACTTCTGACACAAACGGTGAAATATTTGCCTTTTCTGGTTTAAACACCAGTGTTAAATACGCTGACTGAACATTGTGTGATGGTGGTAAACGAGAGCGTCTTCTCTCAGTCAGCAGCTGGTAAAAGCGCCAGAATGGCAGCAGGGCCCATTGCACAGGTAGATTACTGACGCCATAAAGAAGGAAATAAATTAATCTTATGGAAATGAATAAGCTCTGACTGAAAATTGTATGACATGTCGCGCCAGCAAGTTAGACCAAAAAGACTTTGAAATTGCCTGCACTACAAAGTCTGAAATGGAGGACTCCCTGACTGGTTGTAATGTAAAATGTAGTCATTGTTCTCTGAAATACTCAGCGTTTGCGGCTTTAGAAGATTAATCACAGAAAATGCATTCACCACTCTACATTTGTCTCCTCTGATTGCCTCATTGAAGCAATATTTTTACTGCATCTGCTGGCTGCAAAAAGTTCTTTTTGTACAGAAAAGCCCTTAGTGATATCACTTTTCTATAACGCTGAATATAGCACAGGCAGAAACCCCAAAATCCTATTGCAGCAGCAGTAATTCCGTTGCAGTAAAAGGACTTTAGAGATTGGCTATGACTTGCTGGTATGAGAGATACGGGAGCCTGTACATCTTTAGTGGGAGGTGGGGCATGGCCTCAATGCAGCTGCAATACGGTGTCTGTAATAGTTACATCATTTTGTATGTTTGTTAAACCATTATCATGATAATTATTCTGAATCCAGCCTTCCAAAGTGTAGATCTCGTATTACACAGGCGCTCCTGGCTGGAACCTACTCAGTGCCATTATACCATTATGCAATACAGCACAAATAACTGGTAACTGCAAGGAATCACATACAGATTATCACTTTGAAGACACTTGTGGGAACAATCCAGTGTTGTTAAAAAGGCTAGTAATGATATAAAGGCTTCATCATACTGAGAAGACTAAAGCCTCGCTGCAATATAATGGGCTGTTCCTGACCTATATGGATATTTTAATGATGTCCCGCTGGAACTGAGAGTACAATATGAAATGACTTAACTTTGTGAAATGCCTGGATGATAGACAGACCTATAGAGGGGATCATAATCTGAAACGTATAGAATTACTAACTGCATGGATGATTCATTGGAGGATCTGCCTTTCCTGCGGATCAGAAAGATTTTGCAAGAAAAACAGGAAATCTGTGTCATTTGGAACCACACTGTCATGTTCTGTAACAATAACATTTGATGCAATGCACCAACTTGAATTATTCAACTTCAATGACAGCGTTGCTGCAAAAGTGTTGCCTCACACAGTATCATACACCTTTCCTGTGAGCCTGCTCACAGGAAAGGTGTCCGCACACATAGAACTTGATATATTTCTCATGCAATGATGTGCTGTCCAGTCCGGTTTGGCTATAGCCAGCCCCTCAGCACTACTCGATTTTGTTGTCACTGAAAATTCAGTCAGCCTCCGGCATCACCACTCGCTTGCAGGTTTTCACCTCTCCATCCTTTTCATTCTGCTGCTGCATCTTTTCTTCTATTTTTTTCCACAAACTATCAGGTTTTTCTTATTCCTTAGTAAATGTGTTGCTCTTTGTTCCTGCCTCTTATATCACCTGTGCCTTCAAAATTCTGACTGGGAAGACACTAAACATCAACCTCTGTTTTTTTTTTCTGGGTCAAGTGCAAAATGCAATACAGTAGGACTAGTCAGGGATGCACCAGCACTGGTTTCTATGGTAACTGCAGAGCTGTATTTAGTGCAGTTGTTTCACTGCGCTCAGCTCTCTGTTTTCAACCAGCCAAGGAGAGGAGTGAAGGCCGTTCCCAAGGGGCTGAGTAGGAAGTGGGGCAACATATTCCATCACTATCAAACAAAATCTTTCAGCTTGGAAAGGGAACATGTCATGAATTCTTTCCCGTTTCTGTAAGAGTTGATGTTGACTCCAAGCACACAGTTGTGATGAAAAATAGAAACGAGACAAAGGAAAACCTAACAGATATTTTTACTCACTTGTTGACACACAGATTAACTTCTGACCAGTGCACTGTGCTGGAGCGTAAGGCTTGATTGACAACTTATGTAAATTCCAATGCAAAAATAAACCGCCTCTATGGTGAATGACAAAAATGTTTACAAAAATAACAAAGGGAAATTATTACTAAATTTGAAATTTTGTCACTGAGTCTTTAAAGCACTGCTGATTACACTGCGTCTGTCAAAATCCTGCATGGTGATTAATCTCGAAGATGTTTCATTTTTGATATGATAAATGTCATGTGACTGCTTTGTCTAACGCTGAAGATACAACACAAAAAAGTAAATTCCAACAATTGTATTTAAAAATCCCACGCTTTTTATCATATAAATATCAAAATGCTATTTTAAATTAAATGGATTAGATCGGTCTTACCTTTACATTAACTACATTAAAATGATAAGCACTGGTCAGTAAAGTGCTAGAAGGTCCTTGTACAGGGTTGGAGCGGAGTTCAGACAAAACTGTGCCTGGAGAATTTGGAGTTCCACGTGTCTGCATGGATTTCCTCACATGCAGCTTAGGTGAATAGGAATCTCTAAATTAACCACAGGTGCGAATGGGAGTGTGAATGTGTTGGCTGTTTCTGTGTATTAGCCTGTGATTAGCTCTGGCGACCTGCCCAGCACATGCCCTGCCTCTTGCCTAATGACCACTGGGATCCCCCCTCCCCCCCACGACACACACTCTTTCACCATTTTCTTTATTTGTACTATGAATAAGTCAAAAAAATGTATGACATATACAGAATTAATGGACAGAATTAATAGCATTTCCCCATTCCGTGAATGTTCATGTCGTGTTGTCATCAGGGGAGGAAATGCATACCGAGGTTACCTACTCGGACTGTGACGTTTACATGCCTGAAAAAATGAATGTACAATTGCTTTATCTAGGCGTGTATTTCAGACTCACGTACATTGATTTATGCTGATTTCCATTTAATCATTTATCAAAATTTAAACAAGTATGTAGCATGTTGTTATATACTCAACATTCATGATTATTTGTACCAGGGGAAATTTGTCTTGGACTTACAGGATGCAACATATGTACAATTAGTGTAATGCATAGCACAAACAAGTACAACATGGAGGCAAGAAACTGTAGTTTATACAGTTGCTATCACTGATGTACAAATTACACTGCCAGTAAATGAAAACATTTTATTAAAATCGCAAACCTGATTTTCCTATGACCTAAACAGAGTACTTGTGATTCTTGAGGATTTTCAGCTGCTGAGTGTGTTCCCCAACAGAAATCCAGACATTCATATAACAAACAAAACAGCCTCTCTGCTACATAAGTGAATGATGTGCAGCACATTTTGCCTGTAGTTTCACATGTTTTCCATCACCGCCTTGGCGATAGCATCTTCCATTTAAAACTATATAGACCTGCAGCTCTTGAGAACCATGTAACTCAGGACAAAATGTACTTGTCGACACATGATGAATGGATATCATTGCCAAGTGACACTATAAATTTCAGAAAACAAGTAGATAAAGTTTACGCCTGTAGAACTGGAGTGTAAGCACGAGCAGTTTGAAGTATTCTAGTAATTCACTGCCTACACTGTTTCCAGCAGCTCATTTCAAGTTCAACAGTTCCACTACACTCCTGCACATCAGTGTCACCAGTATAAATGATCTGAAAACATAACCATTGATTAAACCATGTACAAATGCTATGACTTACAAAGGTTAACTGCCTAAATTTGTTACCCACTATCAATGCGCAATCACAAATCACATGCAATATGTTTAGAGCTGGAACGCATTGATTTTCCTGCTTGCTTTGCAGATTATTCATTATTTTCTATTATTCTGTCGATAGTCTCTGTTAAGAACCCATACAAAGAACCGAATCAGCAGCCTGTAAAAATGGGTAGTATTTGATTATCATAAAAATATCAACATTTCTTCTTACACATATTGTTTATATGTGTAAGAAGAAATCGTTTATATGTGTATATGTATATCGTTTATATTTGTAAGAAGAAATCGTATTGTTTATATGTGTACATATTGTTTATATATGTAAGAAGAAATCACATACACATTGTTTATATGTGTAAGAAGAAATCGGGGTTCATAAATGGGTTTACAGGAATACAGTATGTAACATTTAAGCCTTGTTTTTCTTAGGTTAAATGTTATTTTTGCTCACATGTGATTTTTACCATTACAGATTTACTGTTTATTTACCACAGCTGTCATCTCTGTTAATGACCTTTAACCATTAACTGTAAAATATTATGCTTCTGTACTTAACAACTTCACCAAACCATATTTGTGGGACGGATGTGAATCAATGGTCCTGCTCCATAAGTGTAGAAAGAAAATACATGCACTATGAAATGTCACATGAATAATGAAAAGTGGAGGCGTTTGGAGGGAAATGAGCCAAAAACGAACACCATTTTCATCTAATGTTAGCACATAGGCAAAACGTGTTAATGGAGGGGAAATATTACAGACAGCTACAAAATACAAGCATTTATTGTGCTTCAATCGTACGCAAAACAAAAAATGAAAGGACCATAACACTGGTAGTGCCTTGGAGCACTACGTCAAGACGTTGCCATGTGCACAGCATGATTGTACAGTAAAATATTCATAATCAAAACCTTTTTATAAAGGGAAGGCAGTTTATTTGCTATAGTCCATTTCAGACTCGAGGCAGTTCAAAGTGCTTCACATAAAGAAAACCACAACAAGGTATCAAGACAAAATATGAAAGCATTATGAACGAGAACATTAAAGCAAATTACAAAGGCTCAATTGAAAATAAAAATAAAATGGGATAGATAAAAACAGGAGAATGAAAGTTACAGTACAGTGCAAGATATCGATAAAAGCTTTAAATTTTAAGAAAAGTCAGTGGCAAACAGAAAAGTCCTCAGACTTGATTTTAAGTAGCTGAGTGTAGGAAAAGAGCTGCAGCATTCTTAGAGTTTGTTCCAGATATGTGGGGCATAATAACTGAACGCTGACAGACGACCTGATGAGAGTTCTGGATGGTTCACAATGTGGCAGGAGGTCAGAAATGTACTTTGGCCATGTAGCGCTTCAGAAACCAGCATCAGTATTTTGAAATCAGTTGTTTGACAGAGAGGAAGC
This sequence comes from Brotula barbata, assembly GCA_900303265.1. Taxonomy (NCBI): domain Eukaryota; kingdom Metazoa; phylum Chordata; class Actinopteri; order Ophidiiformes; family Ophidiidae; genus Brotula; species Brotula barbata. The sequence continues at coordinate 65,550 of OMNV01010889.1, read as the reverse complement.
CAGTGTAAACACCTGAGAACCGGAGTGATATGATCCATTTTTTTGGTTCTAGTGAAGACCCGAGCAGCAGTGTTCAGAATCAGCAGCAGCTGTCGGTTCATTTTTTTCAGAGACCTGTAAGTCGATTCTGCTGTAGATAAATCCAAGGAAAGGTTTTTCCAAGTCCTGATGGGACATAAATCCTTTAATCCTTGATATATTCTTACGCTGATAGTAGGCGGTTTTTGTAATTGTCTTAATGTGGTTGTTGAAATTCAGGTCTGAGTCCATGACTAAACCAAGCCAAAAATGGCTTGGTTTGTGATTTTTAACATTCCCAATTAAATCTGCACACTGACTCTAAATTGTTCCTTCATGGCTCCAAAATCAATTCACTCAGTTTTACTTTTGTTGGGTTGAAGAAAACTCTGGCACATCCAATCACTGATATATTCAATGCACTTACTCAGCGCTTGTATTAGATTATAGACCCTAGGTGATATGGTTAATCTGTGTAATCTGCATAAATATGGTTACAAATGTTGATTTCCATAATCTGAGCTAGTGGGAGTTTGTAAATGTTAAACAGAAGAAGCCTCAGAATGGAGTCTTGGGGAACGCCACATTTCATTTTTACCCTTTGACACAAATTTTTCCATTAAAATTTAGTAATATGTTGTGGTCCACATGTCAAACACAGCACTGAAATCCAGTAATACTAAGCTTGAGATTTTGCTACTGTCTGTGCTAAAGTGAATGTCATTAAGGACCTTAACAAGAGCAGTCTCAGTGTTGTGGTGAGGTCCAAATCCTGACTGGAAGACATCAAAACAGTTACTCAGTTTTAGGAAATTGTTCAGCTGTTGAAAAAACAGCTTTTTCAGTGGTTGTACTTAGAAACGGGAGGTTTTATATGGACCAACCGTTGTTCATTAGTGAGGTGTCTAGGTTGTTCTTTTTTAAGAGGGACTTGATGACTGCACATTGCAGGGCTTGAAACCTGAATGGATTTACGAGAGATCTGAGACCATGCAGTTAAAAGCATTTTTTAAAATCCTGTTGGTAAAATGTCATTGGGATGAGTTTCAAATATTGTATAATGTACTGCAGGTTTTTATGGTTGATCAGATGAAATTGTGTCATGGTACTTGAATTGATCTCAAGTGGACACAGGAGCAACACGTATCCTGCTCCTGGCGTGGAGGGGTAGACACCCTGTATAATTTTCTAAATTTTGTCATTGAAAAACGAGGCAAACTCATTTCAGGTTCTGGTAGGTCGGAGGGTTTATTAGCCTGTCCACAGTAGCAAACTATCTTTTATTTGTTTTTTGTTATCTGCTTTAAGCTATATCACTTTTTTTTTCTATTCTGACCCCCGTGGCATTTCTCCAAGGAGATCTGTATTCACTAGAGACCACCTTCACCGCGGGTGCAATGGTAACTGTAACATTTGTAATTTTAGAACTGAAATTATCTACATGCTTATTGACTGAGACCAAACAGATCGGGGAGTGGTGTTTTCACTGATGTATAATTTTGTGATTACCTCTGTTTGGATATTTGTGTTGCACGGACATAGCGCTCTCAAAGAAAACATGGGAATGATCAGCGAGAGCAACGTCAGACACGAGAACCTTGGAAATGTTGAGATCCGGAATGTGGCCTTCGTTGTGTGTTGGCTGCATCGCATGCTCATTGAGTCCAAACTTATCAAGGACAATGGACACAACATAGTTCCCGCTGTCCTCAGGTTTGTCAACACGGATGTTAGATGAAACCTTTTTTATCAAATGCTTTTTGGATTTAGCACATTTTATACAAATTATCAGTTTATTAGATAGACTTGTACAGTCTAATACAGTGAAATACAGGGGCAGAAAACCAGCAGCAGAATTTAGCAGATGTTTGCGAGCCAGTGTCTAAAACGACGTGTTTGCAAATATGTGGTTTTGTACATGAAAACATTGTAAAGTAGGCCTCTAAATGAATACAAGAACAGGGTGATCTATGCAATATGTTCTCTACAAATCCATCTATAATCTGTATTACTGTGAATGGCATAACTTTCTTTATCGAATTTTGGGCACATGACTGAAACAGTTATACTCTAATCTTTTGTATAAGTTAATTACAGAATTGTATTAGGTAATTGGAGTAGCAGCGGTAGTGTAACCAGCTTTTCCTCTGTGTTTATATTCTGTGAAAATTGAGGACAAAGGCAAAGCACCCACTGCTTTACAGAAAGCACTTACATACATTAAATCAAGCCGAAGGACAAAACATTTCAGAAATGTTGAAACGCAAAACAATGTTTTTGTCGAATAAGTGAATCAATGGAATGCATGCATTTACAAACGGTAACGTGTGATCATTTCCTCTTCTTTTGGTGCATCGCAGTAAAACCCTAGAACAGCCTGTCAAACGTCTCCAGGCAGATATGCATTAACACAAGCTGACACAAGATGCTGCATGTTTGCAAAACAATTTGCTGCATTGTGGTGCACACGTCCTGTTATGCTGATGTTCTGGCTGCAGAAGAAAGGCCGCCATCATTGTGGGACCATTCAGTGGTAGTTACAATCTCAACCTTCAGATAAGATTAATATATCAGAGCCAACAGTCCTGCATTTTAACATTGCACCCTGTTGTCCAAGATTCTGTCACCGCAGCTTTTTCCATCCTGTGAGAATTATTGTTTCAGGATGTGCGTGTCAGTGAGATGGCACATTTCAGCATGCGCGACAAACTGTTCTTTCTCTTTTTAGTCTCTTTTTTGAGACACTAATGGATGTTAACACATGCATAATCTATCTTCTTCCTTCTTTATATTATTCATACTCTGCTGTAATGAATACACACACCATTGGTTTTGGTATACAAAAAGCAATCCCTTTCTCTCAAGTTTGCATTAATAACACTGTACAGAATCCTTTCAGTGTGCACACTGTTGATGCATCTGTTCTCTAGACTAAGCCAGCTTATTCAAGAAGATAATGTCTTCTGTGTGATTTATAATGAGTGAATTTGTAGAGGAGTAATCTACTTTTGAGGAGCTGGGGGCTAAGGGGAGATCTGTATAACTGCGAATAAAACCACCTCCAGACTTCAGAGCTGCCATTAATCAGACCCTGTGCTGACAGTCCAATGCCTGCTGCTACATTCCCTTCAGACCCGGTTGTAGGATATTTATGTTGATTGTCTCTAGTCGCTCTTCCCCCGTCCTCTCCCATGCACTTCCTCCGTGTCATTAATTAAAAGCATGTAGTGAATTCGACTCTCAGCTCTCTTAAAAATATGCAGACTAATTTTCCCAGTGGGCTGGTTTCTGCTCGTCTGTTTTTTTCTGTCTGTCAAGTGTCTTTCTGTTTCCTACAAGGGTCGACGTGCCCCGACATACGCCACCTCCTTCAGCGTGAGTCTGGATGAAATGGCGTCTTCTGAAACAGAAAATGAGTCAATTTGATGAAGGTTTATGCCCTAACTCGCCTTATTGCCTGGTTAAGCTGAATATTCAGTACAGACACAGTGGTACTGAAGCCTCTATCAATGAAAGGATGATACTCACTGTATTCTTTTTGTTTTTGTTTTTGTTTTCCCTTTTTTCTTTTTTTCCCCTCTTTCACTGGACCGTGAGAAACATTATGATTTAAAATACTGTATAATGAAACATTTAGCTCTGTGTAAGTCTTCCAGAGTTTTTGTCATCCGTGGAAGAGAAAAACGGGCAGAAATCCAAAAGGAGGTTGTCATAGAGAAGAGAAGGCTCAGTAATGGCCTCCTGTTTTATCTTTGTCGTCTGTAAAATGTGATGAATCATATACACGGACATCACATGCTTTCACGTCCCCTTGTCAGTTTTGGAAAATTGCAGATTTTCAGATGCAGCCCCTCACAGTTCTGTCAGAATGGTTGGCTCAGATTCTATGAGTCAGTCTTGGTGGTGTCCGCAGGTCTGTAGGCCTTTGACTGGACCCTAATGGGACCCAGTGCTATTACCCTGACAGCACAAAGAGGTTATTCACCGCACAACAAAAGCTAAACATATCTTGCGTATTCCCAAATAGAACTAGGTTATGCTATAATGGTGGTTACACTTTGTAAAATAAACATTTCTTTGGGTACTATTTTTCCTGAAAGCATATTTCTGGGTAAGGTCGCAAAGGAAACCACTTTCTGAGCCAATGGCCAACATATTTATATCTCTCTAAATTTAAAGCTTAATGTCTAGTAGCTTTGAGAGGATTTCCAACGTGGAGATCCATATGGTCCCATTAAAAGGCATATCAGTGACACAGTGACGTGCAAAAATAACCGTTCAGTGCTCCACTATACTGAGATGAGCAGTATCTAACTGTGAGATTGGTGTTAGACAAGGACAAAAGTATGACACAGGAAATGGCTAGAGGACCACTTGTACAGCACACTGTTTTGCAATGGCACAGAAACGGAATTTAGTCGGTACTGTGTCCATCGACGCAGAAACCAGCGCCAAACTGAAATACTCCTTGGAAAAATATACTTTTCAGTCTTTTCAAACATCTGCAGACAAACACGTGTATTTACCTCTTGTATAGATGCAGGTTGCTTTCATTAGATAACTGTACTGTAAGAAGATGTTCCATTAGTGCTACACCCACGCTGCTCTTTAAAAGACGTATAAGGTGTATAATTTATGAATGCTGCCAGCGTTTATATATAGTATATCCTGTGAAATCTACAGCGGAAAGTTCCCAATGGTGAAGATCGTTTGATTACGCGTTCCAGTATTGTCTCAGTAGAATATACAAGTCGCATGTGCACCTTTTGATCAACTCCCAGGATTCAGAGTGGTTTTTTTCACGCCTAAGTGTTTTTTACTTGACTGTTAAATGGACAAGGATTTCTTTGATTTTTTTTTTTTTTTAAAGCTCTGCCACATTTCACACAAGCCGTGTTGAGATTTCTTCCTGGCCATGTAGGTACGGTACAGCTGTGGGTGAGGATTCCTGCCCTCAGGTGGAACATTAAAATCATCTAACAAAACACACAATATAGTTCAAGTTGGCCATTTTCCAGCAGTTTAGAGGGCATTGTGGGAAGAATGTTTATGGTCTGGAAACCACACACATTTCAAGAGAATGGTGGAGATTTATTAAGTACTGAGTCCACTCAAACTACACAGTAATTTATCAGGCATGAAAACGTACTGCAGCAGCAACAGCGACGAAGTAAATAAAACATTGCAATTTACTCACTATGCTGCTCAGGTCGCTCTGGGGTCAGGAAGGAATCCAAGTTCAGAGTTTTATTGTGCACAGCTTTGTTGGGGTTTTCTTGCGCTAAAATGAAGTGACTGTAACTACAGGTGCAAAACACCACATTCAAGAAGCCGTGAGGAAATTTAAGCACAGCCATACTGCTTCCGTTGGGTTTGGATGCTGTTAATCAAATGGACACGGTTCATTACTCATCATTAGTAACTGTGGCCACCGCTGTAAAAGTTGTGTGAAAGTCACAGTATTACTTCATGATAAAGCGGTTAAAAGAGGGGGCTGATTTGACAATTCTGCTCCTCTGGTGTGTTCGTGTGATTGCTCCCAGTCGGCTTCTGAATAGCACCTCTTTTTTTTTCTTCTAAATTTGGAGTGAATAATTCTGCCGCACTGCATGGCCTGTCACTGATAATTCCACTGTGACAGATAGAAAGTCTTGTGAACACAGCAAACCCTTTTCATACAGGAGGCTAGGACAACAGGACAAAAAAAAAAAATCAGCTATTCTTTCCACATTATTTTTTATGCAATATATGATTGTCAGTGAGTTTGATTTTCCAGTAGTGTAAATTTATGAAAGGGTTTGAGTAAGCACAGATATTCCGAATGAATTACTGTAATCCTATACATCTGCTGTATCTCACGGCCACTCCCAACCCTCTGGTGGTATTGTTGCTATAAATATATCGCATATAAAGCCATATGTACTGCTATTGGTGTCCAGCAGTGACACATTAATGAAAAAAACGAACATACAAACATAAAACACCCAAACCGTACTCAAGAACTAGAAAGGGGAATTAAGTTGTTCCCTTTTGCCAGTGACATGGAAAAAAACCCTTTTCCAACCCCGCTGGAGTAAAAAGGTTTTACCTGCCTGTTCCCGTGAGCAATGTGTAAGCTGAGCAACTCAAACTATTGAAGCGTTCCTTTACTCGACCACAAGTGCAGAGCGTCTCTGGAGAAGTCAATGAAGATAAGAGCTCACTCTCCCACTTCATTCAGAGTGAAATATTTAAGGACATCGCCCTGAACAAAATCACTTCCAAGAATGCCATGCAGAAAGGATCAATTTCTTACATGTTTGGCGGCAACGCATTTTTTTTTTTACAAATTTCCATGAATGTGACTTTTATCAGATCAGTATAAAGAGGACTGTTTTCAGGTCGCAGCCAAAACATGAAAGGCAAACCACTATTTTTCATTAAAACCTCTTTGACTCGTTTTCTAGACTGTATGCACTTAGTCAGCCATCTGACGTTTACAGAGCTTTCTTAGGATGATAATAATGTTTATTCGTGTATTTCCTCAAAAGAAATTGGGTCTTTTGAGCACCTGAAAGCTACTGCTACACGATATTGCTACTCCATATGTTAGTCCAGTATCGGGTTTGTGCCAAGATCTAAACTGAGAAAATGAACACCACTGGGATGGGAAAAAAATATTTTTTTTTACACCTCATTTTAAACAGATGTTTGGGTATGGACGGATTAGATTATGTCTGCACTCACGCACTAATCAGCATCTCTAGTCACACTAACATGGTTATTGTTAACTCAACCCATCGAAAACAATATCATCTGCTTAAAAGTGAGGCTATGCCACTACTTGGTATCTAAACTGACAATGAGAAGAATGTGGAATCGCTTGCATGGATTGTTAAGGAATGTTACTATAACTGTAGAATTGATTTCCTTTTTTTTTTGTCTTTGCCTTTCTACAGGATTCGTGTGCCAAAATGGGGACCAGCTAATTGTACAGCTGCCAAACAAAAGAGAAGAAGAAGAGAAGCAGAGTACATTGGAATTTAAAGCAACAGAGGCTGGAGCCGTGCAGGAAAGGTTTGTTTTAATTATCACGTTTAATTAACCTCACAAACTATTTTATCCATTTTTTTCCCTCCGCATCTATAGCTGCAGGTTGCCAGATATGCAGCCGGTAGCCGTGTGTGATTGTTTGATGATGTATTGGAGTCAGTTTAAAGGAAAGCCTTTGTATTCAGGTTGTGATCAAAGTGCAAATGAAGAGATTGGATGAGATAATGATACAGATAATATAACCACCTACGAAAGCCAGCAGTTTAATTATGACATGCAGAGGAAACAGGGCTACAGTCCGTGTGGATGGGGGCCCGTCTGCCCCTCCTGTCTGGGTTACCAATCTCGAACAGCCTACTGCTCTCTGCTGTTGTCATGGGAGCACGCATCACACACTTGTCAAAGCAACTCCCCCCTCCTCCTCCGCTGAAAGTCAACACCATACTCTCACCGCACATATACGTGCTCTCATACACCCTCGCAGACGCTTAGACACACAAACACATGCGCACACATACACCACTCCCATTATGGTGACAAATCCTGCCTGATCTGGCTCCCATCTGTGAGTCATGGATGGTGTGTTGAACGAGTAAAGCTCCCCCATCGGCTGCCTTTCACAGATGGAGATGCATCTCTGAGGGCTTGTCTGGCGGCCTGGATTCAACCCTCCTATGTTCTGATTCAGGAGGAGATGGGCATTTTCCCACGTTTGAAGGTTTCAGGGGGAACTCCTCAACAAGAGGGTCAGGTTAATCAGCGTGGCTTGACTTGGTTTAATCCATTAACCCGCGTGTTGACCCCATATTGCTTTGTTGGCTGAATCTCCTCACTGATCCAATTTTCCCTGAATGCATATCCCTTCTTCTCCACCCTGTCTCTGCTTTGGCTCTATAATGGGATTAACTACAATGACACCAATCTGAAATCTCACTTTAAACTCTGTGGGGTGAGTCTCATTACTCTGCTTATTCCCATAAGGGATAAAGGACAGCTTGTGTTACATTATTAAACTGGAGCTATCTCTTTTGCTTAAATGTAGACAAATTCGTGATAGTTTGACATGTGCATTTTGTGCTATAACGTTTCCTGGTCAAGATACACCCACTAAATGACACTGACAGACAATGTTAACCATTTAAATACTGGTAATGAACTAGTATTTAAAAGAGTTTAGGGTTATTGAAAAGATTTTGGACACATTTATGGCCTCTATTCACATTAGTGATCCATTAACAATTTAGTGGACCATAAAGAAAAGCCATAAACAAATCTCATAATTTCTGAAGTTAAAAAATCCATCACATTAACCTTTATTTTTTAAGATAAGGCATATTTAATCTCCTTTAGATCTCTCTATTTGAGATGTGTCAGATATCATATTTATACAGATTTCAGAGTGCTTCCAGATGTTTTGCATTTCCTGAAACTTTGGGCTTTTCCGTAGAATTTATTAATTGAGCGGTATTATGGTTTATTAGAGAGTAAATGTGCCCGTCAATGCATGCCTGTCAACACCGTGTCAATGGGCCTCTGCAGGAAAATAACATTTGGAGCAGCTGCTTGTGTGCTGGCAATAAAAAAACTCCATTCCTACAGTTAATATATGGTTACCTCGGACACAATATGTTCCAGTCTATTATTTTTGGTGCATACCTATTAAGCAAGATTATTATGAAGCTTTTTTTTTTTGCTTCAAAATAAAGTCGACATGGTGCAGAATTGACCTCGGCAAAAGAAAAACCTTTAATTTCCATCCGCCTCCTGCTCGTGGAGAAATAAGACATTAGAGAGATGTTTCATTCCTCCACCTCTCCTTTATCCCAAAGCCATTAACCATCGACAATCAACTGTTCATTTTTCTCAACAACCTCGTCTGCTCTTCTTTATGCTCACAGGCAGCACGATGCAAGGCTCTCTGCTAAAGGTTTGGATAACTCAAATGTGCTTGAGAGCATATGCTTCATGGTGATTACTTGGATGGGATGCACTGGACTCTCACTAACCACTTTTAACCTCATTTAGTTTTTCAGCAGTATTGAATTAATGTATTTTCCTCACAAGGAGCTGTAATTTGTCATTTCATCTTCAACACTGTTCATTTTACACGGCAGTTTGAATCCACGTGTATTAGAAACAATGCGATAATTACACAAATCTTGAGTAGCACAGTTGTAAAACAATGTAGAGAATGCTGTGTTCGCTGCCCAGCACTGTCACATCCCTTCCTATTGGACACGTCTCTGTGGGTGGGAAACTGACAGAGGGATGGAGGACATTGTCCTTATCGCTGCGCTAGCAAAACAGCCCATCAGTTTGGATGCCTGCACTGAAGAATCCAGGATCTGTGAGGGATAGCTTGAGCCTCCCATATGGGATGCAGGCCCCCTTGGGAAGCCTGCATCCCCTGTGGGCAAAAAGAGACAAGCAGCAATGTCACGTGTCATGGAGGTAGTATGTGGATGTCTACAATTCCCTCGGCAGGAAGGATTGTGAGGAAATGCACAATAAGACAGTCTAGTCAGACAAACATGTCCAGATCACATTACATCCACTTAAACATTTACATTAGAATGTTAGACTGGATTTAATTTCAAACACATGCTCATATTTGTGGCTAAATGTCACCTTCTGCCTTGCGCCGCTATCTCATTTACATAAGCATTTTTTTTTAAAGGTGGAGCTAAATTTAGAGTTAAATGAACTCGAAGGCAATGTCAGTCTTAATCTACAGCGTGAGACAGCAGAACTGTTTAGTTGCCAGAGAGCTTTTCAACTGGCTGGGAACATTTTGTACAAGAACATATGCAGTCATTTAATAGCCTGACACAAACATGCTGTAAGTGCTTTGAAAGTATAGTGCCGTATGTAAAGGCTTTGTTAAGCAGCCTCTATTATTTCAAATGTTTGTATGAGTGTAGTCATTAAACCTATTGAACAGGAGTTTTCACCCGGCTAGTTCGCAGCTCCCTGGTGGTCGATGACAATGGCTTCACTAATGTCATTTTAATGCCCAGCAGTAGTTTGAATATTTTATTGTTTTTATCTGTAAAAGTTTTATTTTTCTTTCTTGCTTGAGCCCCCATTGGCCCCAGCTTCCTCATCAGAGATCTCCAGGTTGCTTCCGAGTCAGGAAGGTGACCAAAATGGTTGATAAACTCCTGCTACTGAACATTCAAGTCACTTATGGGCTACGGTTAACCTTTTATCAGCAGAGTACATGGAATGTCGCTTGTGTGTTTGTGTGTACATATAGGGCCTGATTTACTAAGATACCAAATAGAGCACTAAAATGCAGGTGCGTTCCAACAGACTGCGTGTTTGGATGGCGCACTTGTTGCAGGTGATCAACTAATTGCATAGGGACAACAGGTGCAAACCAGGTGGAAACAGCTGTATTTAAATGAGGGTTTTGGGTTTTAATAGTTTCTGCTGTCGAGAGTTTTGCAATTTGATCCAGTGGAATCAGAGGTGTTAGTGGAGGAGGCAAAACGTTTTAGTGAGCTACAGCAAAAAGACAGAGTTTTGCCATGGCAGGTTTGCTTGACTCCTTGTGACTTGCTGCAAGTCCTCTGCAAGTCAGTTCATCCAAGAGCTTCAAATTGGCATTGCTGGATATGCGATATGTCTGCCTCTGACGTTTCAAAAATGCTAACGCAGGAGTGAAAAACCCGTGTTCCGTTACGTATTCTTTCGTTCTCTTCCTCGCCGTTATAACAGCAGCCAGCTGTGCTCAACGCAGGACTGATTAGCACTTTCCCCTTAGACATATTATATACAGATGCAGTCAACATCACTGCAATTACTTGCGGGCTTGGTAAATCGCATTTCTTATGCTAAGTTAACCGATTTGCATTTTGTTCTCCCAGTATTTTGCATACCGGGGTGGAAACGCCCATATTGAATATTCATGAGGGGAAACATACTACATATGAATGCAATCCTCAGTGCACGCCGTTAGTAGATCAGCTTGCACGATTGTTAATGTGTGACATAAAGTTTGCAAACACGCAGACCTTTTTTAAATCAGGCCCATAAAGTAACACCTGTCCACCTTTACTCCTGTCGTCATACAAAAGTATATTGTTCATTTAAAAATGTAACTTCCCAACAGCTGCTGCCACATTTCATATCCATTCTAGAAACACAGGCCAAAAAACTTCAAATATGTTATGTATATTTTCCGCTCAATTCCATCTCAAGATCATTTTTCTCCATTTTGCCCTGGAGCTCTCGTGAAGGCTCACTGCACCTGCAAACATTTTGATTGACATTTCTTAATGTTTCTCCTCAAAAAGTGTTTTTTAAACATGCAGACATACTGTATATATCTTGAGCTGTACATTTTTAATGGAATGTACAATTTTCCCTTCACAATATCATTAGTAACCCCATGTTCTACATTTAAGGATGTAAAATAATGAATCACGGCAAATCTGAGAGACAGAAAAACATTACTAACCAACTAAAAGAACGGCAGGAGGTGCTATGTAGCCTCGGTACAAAAGAAAAAAATTTGTGTTAAGAGTGAAAACCAGTTATTATCTTTCCATTATACCACCAGAGGCGGTTGTGGCCATGTTATCAGAATATTTTCCCATTTATCTTAATGGGAATCTGCCCGTTTTTGCAGTGGGGACCTATGAAGCTGCATGTGCGTTGAATGTTGCATAAGATGACAAATACAGCAGATGGTTAAGCACATGGGGAGAGAAAGAGAGAAAATTTAAGATGCATTTAATATGACAAAAACAAAGAAAATCACACGCCTGCTCGTACAACACACACACATACACACAATTCCTAATCAGCGAAGCTTATTTTTCAATCATTCCGGCCTGATTCATGCTTATTCTGTGTGTTAAGTGACATGTGGAAAATAAGGTCCATGGTTTGATACAAAACGGATCGGGCGTCCATGATGGCTAATTGTAATTCAAGGAACTGACAGAGAGACGCGGCGAGGATGTTAGACATTAAAGAGTTGTCTTTTTCATGGGATTATCTGTGAGGGAGGAAGTGAGTATTGAGACGGAGATGACTGGCAGAGCGAGATCTGTTTCTATCCAAGTAGAACACTTCTTCAGGCCTGGAAAACATGCAGACTTAAGTCACCAAATCCCTTTGAATGTCAGCAAGAATGTCAATATGCTGACATGAATAGGATATGATGCTTTTGCCGGCTTCCAGTTGTCTCCAATCATACTGTTTGCAGTAGTCATTGGCAGTTACTAGTATAGTATTATGGAATGCAGTGATATAAATGTTACCGTGCGTCCAGTCACAGCAGGTAACGAAACATATTTAAACCGTCGGTGGAAGTGTGTGAGTCTTTCAAGCTGCTGACTCCTTTGCACCCCAATATTACGACATTATCTCGCCAGTAGATAGTGGAGTAAATATGAGGGCACACAACACAAACCCTCCGGCGCATCTCAGAGGCTAAAGAAACACTGGTGCAAATCCCGCCGTAGCTGTGGATCATCACAAAAGCCTTTTCTGTGCCATCCCTCTCAAAGGAAGCATCGTTCTGTCAGCATGACTAAGCAGTGCTGTCCAAGCCCAGCTAACCATGACTGTACGAAGGCGCTATGAAAACAATCGCTTTTCTACACAAGTGGCTTCCCGCAAACTGTTGACATTAGACAAACAGATGTTGCTAATAAACTCGAAACACAATTGTGTTGCCTCTTCATCTTACTGCCAAGATTTGAGATTCCAGCAGTTGTATAATAGAAATGTGTAGGGATGGTATTGAATATCTCTCGCGTATGCTAATTGTATCCTGTTTTTATTTGGTGCACCAGCAGACCTGTATGTCTTGTTGTCTCGCGTGACCTCATTTTATTATGTCCTCTTATTTTCTTTCTTATTCTCTTCGCCAGTCTTGTCTCTACTCCCACTGTCCCAGCTTTTCGTCCCACACCACGTCATCTCAACTCATCTTATCTTGTCTCATTTCATCTTGTTTGTTGCCCTGCCGTCTCATCAAGCTTGTCCCTTTTAATGTTGTCTCATTGTGTTTCGTCTCTCATTGCACCTCACCTCCCAGCTTCTCATCTCGTTTATTTCAGCTTCTGTCATTTCATCTTGATTGGTGTCATGACATCATTTTCATCCCATTTCATCTCATCTCATGTTTTGTCATCATACCTCATCTCATCTTGTCCCTTCTGAAACCATTTTGTCTCATGTCATGCCAGCCAGATCATTTCATATCTTAATTTCATAATCTGGTCTCATTTCATCACATTAAATCACATCTGGTTACATCTCATTGCACATCTTGTCTCATGTCATCACGTGAGCTTGTCTAATTTCTCCCTGTCTTGTCTTATCTCTTCTTGACTCTTGTCTTTGTCCTCTCTTCTCTTCTCATTACTTCTCATCTCATGTGTTGTCTTGTCTCATCTTATCTGCTGTACTTTTACCTGTGGACTTGCAAAGAAGTCATGGATAAGCCTTGTGGCATTTCTAATATTGGTGTATGGCTGTAGAGGTCATGTGCCCACCTGCTCCTGTATTTCCTATAGGTGTCCACGGGGGCTGAAAATGTATCCCAACCTTCACTGAGTTAAAGGCAGGATGAAGTACAGACAGCAGGGCTTTGCTCAAGTCATAACTGAATTGTGGATGTCTTGCGAATTTTGATTAAACTGTAGATTTTAATTAAATTTGATACATTCTGTGCGCTAGAATCTGTCTCGGTTTTTAATGATCATGCCCCATAAAGAACAAAAATAGACTAGATCTAACTGTATCACAAGAAAATTGGAATCTTCTCATGCTCTAATGTGCAGTGCTTTGTGTTTGGCTTTTTACTGCCCATTTGATACTAATTTGCTGTTTGGACATGGATTGCTGTGTTTGGGTTATTTTCAAAATGGGAGCACTACATCATCTTGCACATCATTAGATAAACGGTAAAACACTGAGGGGCTCACAAATGGCTCAGTTAGGTTTAAATTGAACATCAAAATGCTCCAGCTTTGTCGTTCTGGCAGATTTAAAGTTACAATCTGCAATCCAAATGTAAACAAAAGGGTCCGCTCCAGCAACAAAAGTCAAAACATCACATTAAAACCTGGTGTTATGCTCAAATTGATAAATAGCTCTTTAAATACACAAACAATCAAATTGTTTGCTGATGTGTGTTTACCTAAACCTTGCATAGATTTTTAGTTCAGTTCCCGATCAGCTGACAGAAACACATGAGGATTTTCATCACTAAGACAATCTTCAATTATGTATGTGAACTGACTTTCCATTTTTGGGTGGAGGAAAAACAATTGATGAGTTAGTTTGTTTATCATGTGATAAAAAATAAATTAAAAAATGGTCTTACTGTTTGTTCTTTGCATATTGAACAAAAGGCAAAAAGCTCTATTTTGTTGATTTTCCCCCCCCTGTAAATTTGGAAATTTTGTGCCTCCGAACAAACCTGGTTGCACCACAGTAGGTGGAGCGACACAGCTGAGGTTGTGTTTATGCAGATCAGAGGGTGCGGTGAGGCTTTTTGGCATGGAAGTGTGCTTGTGTTTCCAGACCTCATACTTCAAAGACAGCACAAAAGGCTTTTTTCTTTAGATGATGGAGGCACACACAAAATCACAAATCCCTTTTTGCATGTGTGGTGTCTCTCTCATCCTGCTATGCATTTTCCATCAAATACATGAAATTATGTATTGAAATGAAAGTTCAAATACAATGAAGGTACGACTGGCTACTGGTTTAACAGTTCTTTGCACCGTTAGTGACATCGCCAAGTGCTTATAGAATGTATAATGTCCTTTTATAGTTGACTATATATCTGTAGTCACCTTACTTCATCAGAAAAAAAAATATTTTCCATTGGCTGTCTAGTTTAGGGATGTGCCTCATGTTTTCAAATGGAAATTATTCATGGGTCAAGTGACCATAGTACGAAATGCAGCAGACCTACAGGGGTTTTGTACTTAGTTTCCTCTTGTAAATGACGTACACAAACCTCTGTGTATTCCTGTGCACCAGAACGAAAAGCTATTCCTCACTGATTCACACTGTTTACTCACTACAAGCAGAAGAATTTCAAGCATTTATTAACAACAATACCAAACTATTTTCTTTGGATTGTCCATACTGGTTTCTGTCATTTGAATTATTACACAGGGACATTTTATTTTCTGCTATCACACGACCATCTTTAACATACTGTCACATTATTTAAAGTAGCGGTAATGTTATGCACTTGTAAGCGTACACATATGTGGCTACCTAAAAGGTTTTTATAGTAATAGCCTACCTACACAGATGTTCATTTTTTCTGAATTAACATGAATTCATCCTAAATATCATCTGGGTTGGAAAAATATTTTGGGTGTTGTTGCTGCTGCTGTGATTTTTTTCATCTAACATCCATCTTGCTTCAGCCCCTTTTTCAGATTTTCCAGATGTTGCTGCTCTACTTGTGTCCCTAGTCTCTGTAAAATTGCATAAAATGAGTTTGGTACAACCGCATGCTTACACCCTTACTTTGCATTTTGATTGCTATTGCTTGAAGTTTCATGTGAAAAGAATGTCCACTGAATGTCAAGATGTATTATAATTAAAATGGAAACGTTCGAAAAACTACACCAAGTGCCTTATGGGTAGAAAAACACACATAATGAGATCAATAAAACCATAAAGACCTTGGACCCTATTTAGGTGATATATGGCATGCGGTTTGCAGACATAGCTTACGAGGTAAATATGTAGACTATTTTAATTTCATACCGTCTCATTTTCATAATTTTTGTTTCAGGACTTGAAGAAGTCTCTTAGATGAGATGCAAAACATCTTCAAGTATCGGCTACCAAGTCCAGTTGCCCTCGATTTAAACCTTCTTGCATAAAGACCTCCCAGTGAAAGCAGCTGTCATTATGGTCCGTCACTTGTTTATGTCTGCATAAATAAGTAAGAACTCTGTTCTGAGCCACAGACGAGAACATCAGCACATTTCTGAGTGAGTGTGTGTGAGCGTGAAATGTGATGCTATGAATACTGTGAAAGTGGGAAGCCAGAGGTTGCTGTGTTAAAGCAACCCCATCCTTTCTCTACACCGTCTCTCATATACTGTGTACTGATTATTAATGTGGTGCTGCTAAATGTGCTGAGCATGGCTAAGTGTATAAATAGGAGTACGGCCATCATCAGAAGCTTCGGCTCACATGGGGGGAGCGGGGAGGGGAGAAAGCTTATTACCAGAGTATCAGATCATGAGCAACAGAGACAATCCTCCCTGAGTCATCAAGAACAGAGGGAAACTCGGATCACTCTTAGTCTGCATGTTGGAGGCTCACGGGTGACCCTGCTGACCTCCGTGATCATTGGTGCACTTTGTGTGGTGCTTATTGCGTAATTAATCATATGGCAGTGATTCGATTATCATGTTCCCCTTGGTTCACTAACTTTTATATGTGGATGTGCTTTAGGATTGCAAATACTATATTGTTTTGTCATTAAAAATAGCTGCATACCCACAGCAGCTACTGGAGTGTGTATGATTTGACGTGATTCTCTCAGGCAAGGTGTATTATTGCTACATGTCACCGTGGCCACTCACTGCAGCACAGCATGACCCCTTCCTCGTTTAAGAGTCATAACTTATCAATCTCTGTAAATAGCATAATAGCACACAGTGTTTTCCTCCTCGTTTTACACCTCTGCCACATCCATTATCTGTGTGTACTTCAGCTCTCTGCAGTGCAGCTCACAGTACAGGCCTGTGTTTGGTTTACTGCCTTTGTCTGGAGCTCTCACATCTCTGGAGGTCACGTTGGCAGCCCTTAAGGTACTGGTAATGGTCAGTGTGCCAACTGCGTGGACATGCAAAGTGAAGCATATGCCGTCTGTTGAATCACACTCTGTGCAAGCAGCAGTGGAGCGTTCCTGTCTGGTAGAAAGCACCAGAGGAGGATAAATCAAGTGCAGCCACCAGCGTTACCATGCAGTGCATTCTGTGCAAGAATTGTTGCATCTCTTGATTTCTGGAGTGGTGGATGAAGTTCTTAGACCCCTTAACCGGTAAGGTCCTAAACAATAGTTTTATGCTAAATTCACATGAAATGCCCCAATGTTCTATGACATGCAAAAAACATATCAGGATGAATTCTGGGAAATTTGTCTATACAGATTACTATGTATACAGACTGGTCTAAAATCTCAAATCAGCATATTTTGTCACTAACATAAAAAAAAAAATGTATCACAATTTATTGTTCAGTTCCATTCGATGCTACGGCGGTGACAAAGTCAAACTGCAACAAAAATACCAAAGAATACAAGAGTACAAGTACAAATACAATTAGCCCTAACATATTTGCATCCAATTATTTGATACGACAATATAAATATTGGTTACCCTGGGCAGACTTTTTAGTTTATGCTACAGTGTTCTGTCGTCTCACCAAATACACCTCCATTAAATTCATCTTATTGATATTTGTTGTCTCTTGACTTGTGCATATTTGTCATTGGGATAATTCAAAAGAAACAGAAAGTAATCCCATCACATTACTTTAATCTTGTGATTCTTGCATTAGGTTACTGGCTACATTTTCACTTCACTTCAACTCTGTCAGATGAAGTGAAGTGTTGTGCTGTGTAGTATAACATCATGTGTTGCAGATCTAATTCAGACAGATAGTGAAAATTAAAGTAAAACTGGATAATTGGTAGTAAAATGTCCTGGTTATCCAAAGTAACAGTGTTTGTTGTACAGAATGGCCCTTAACATGTATCTGGTAAAAGGATCACTGGACGTTCATGAAAACAACCAAAAAGTGTGAATGAATTTTAGAAAGCTGTGAATGAAACAATAAGTATTCTGTGATGAAAGTAGAGAAAAGCATACTGTCAGTAGGTTTTTCATCAGTCAGTGATGAAGAACCTTGTCTATCAAAATTCAAGATGGAGGATTTCCACCCAAACATGAACAATAAGTGTAAATCTTCCATTTTTAATTTCCATGCTTTAAGGGAGCTTATATGCTCCTCCAAAGAAAAATAGTAAAATCTCAGGCATGTATTCTTCACTAAAATTCATTAAATATTGCACGAGAACAACAAGCAGCAAATGCCACAAAGTAAGTAGTGAATACTTCTTTCCTCTGAAATGTATTGGGAGAGAAGTACAAAATAGCACAAGATGGAAATACTCTAGTTAAGGGCAGTACTTGAGTAAATGCACTCTCCGTCTTTGGCTCTATTATCGTGTCAGTTCATGTTTTGTCTTCAGCAATGATGCCTCAGAAGATGGGAATAAAAGGAGGAAAAGAAGCCTCAGTTGGATGTCACAGACTCATTTGGACTCTTGCTTTTCTTAATTCTACTGACTGGTTTACAATGGGCAAAGATCAAATATATGTGTCTTTGTTTTCGTTGAGGTCTTTTTAAAAGCACTGTGGGAATTGGCCCCTTAATGTTTATTTTAGCCTTGTGGCAATTCACGCACAGTAATAGAGGAGTGGAAGTGTTGTGTGCACAGCGTTTCGCACACTTAAGGCGCTGGCGTACAAAGGTCCTGTAGCAAGTTTCGCTCCACTCTTCATTAAGAATTCTGGACCGTGTTTGGACAGAAAGGCAATTGTTGTTATGCTCTCCAGTCACATACACAAAAGACTGATAGACACTATGAAATACAGGCAGTAATAGCTGAGAAGCCTTTTGTTTCTGTTGAGTAAACATCTGCAAATCACTGCAAACACAATAGGAAATGTCTAGTGAAATATTAACCTTGTTATGATTTGGAGACGTAAAACAACTTAACAGTTAAGCAACGTGCCTGCCCAGCCCTGTACTGAGGCAAGCCAAAACACTGAACAGCCTCCCGTCAGATGGACGATGTACACATAGTTGGAATTAATAGTATTGCATCATTCACACTTTATTGATCCCCGTAGGGAAATTCACCCTTTGCATTTAACCCATCTAATTGTCAGAAGCAGCGGGCGGCCACAGTGCAGCACTTAGGGGACCGACTCCAGGCCCACTGCCACGGTCAAGGGCAATGGCAGGAGCATTAACCTAACACATTTGTTTTTGACGATGCCCATGCCAGTTCCGCGCAGAAAGGACCAGCGCCACCCCAATATACAATCACGGCTTGAACCTCGTGTTAGTGGAAGTCCTCAAAGTGCACCAATACACCAGCAGACTGTTGATAATTCTGGATCTGAGCACGTCAATGTTGATTTTTGCTAATTTCAGTCTAATTATGTTGTTAATACGACAACTGTTAGAATGTATTTCTGGAATTGACGTATTAACATGCGTGTAGTTGTACCGAGTATGTAAAAGCCTTGCTTTCAGAATAAAATAGAAAACCAACGCCCTCCCTGAGAGCCGTGCTTTTATTATCCAGTGAATCATTAGTCACCACTGAAGATGACGCACAACCAGTACGGGTAAATCTAAAATGGTGTAGTTGTGCTCATCTTTTTTTTTCTTTCTTTTTTTTAAATTTTTTTTTTTATCAGTTTTGCTTTAAAAGTGCCAGTTGTCTGTGTTAATGATCCTAATGCATTAGCACAAATGAATATTTGGCCAGAGGCAATACGCAAACATAATGACACATTGTGATGCGAAGCTACCTTGAGAGTGTAAACTTCAACTCACCGCTGTCTGCCTCAATAATACCACTAGTGAACAACATTCCTTCTTTTTAACAAAAGCTACCACGTTACGATTAGCTTGATAATAGCACTGAAGTCATTAAAAACATTAGAGTTAGCAATGCTGACAAACACAATTGTTTTGCCACTCAAGTGTAGTCAATGTGTGAATCTGGGTGTGTTTGATTCCTGCTTATGCCGGGTTTGATGAATATGTGTGGAGGCAGTTAGCATGCAGTCCACGGTATGTTAGATTGCAGCTAAAGTGGTGTGAATTGCTCTGGTGATGCTTGCAGTGTGAAGAATATTAATCAATTCCCTCGCACTGGAAGCTTCTGGAAGGATGAACATAGGACGGATGTTTCAGTGAAGTGTGGCATGCGTGAAATTGTGCTTTTCACATTGCTGTCGTAGGTCAGTTCAGAGCCGACCGTCGAATGCTACATAATGACAGTCTGTAAATGAAGGAGTTAAGAGCCACTAATAAGGTAATATCCTTCCACTGGCTGCTTACAGCTCTTCACTGATGTTTTAAAACAATAGGCAGGATTTTTGATGAAAATTAATGTGGGGAGCATCGCCTCTGTATCTAGGGACCCCCTGCTGCTACACAAGACACTAGAAAGAAGATGAGATGTGGCACTTTTGGAAGTAATGGATGGCTACCGAACAACCTTGGGCGGCTGCTCTCAATGTCGGACTGTTGAGATCTACCTTGTTTACTCTTGGTAGAAGTGAGAGCTCCGTTTGGCAAATATGTCTTGATTGGACACACATCCTGTCTTTCTGAGGCTGATAAAAAAGAGGACTGTTGAGATCTTAATCAAGATTGCCGCTTTGGCAATTAAATTTGACAGAGGAGAATCAGAGCTGTTTCTCTGTTGTCATTATTCTCAAAGAAGAAAAAAATGGAAATGCTGCCTTTTGCTTCATCTATAAAAGCTTCAATTATCTGTGATAGCTCCATGTGTCCTCCTCAGTTGTGCTCTCGGGACAAAGAGAGGAAATTGTGTCTTTCTCCAAATTGTTTAACTCTGTGTATAGATTGCGGTTGTGTCAATCTGCTCCCACTGTTTGCTCATGTTCTACAAAAACCAAAAGTACATTCATCTTCTTTCCGAAGAATTACATCCATGTGCAGACATTGGGGTGCATTTCCCAAACCTACCATAAATCACCACCGGGAACATTAGATTGTGCATTGCTTCAATTCCTTGCAGAGTTTTTACTAACACTCATTATGTAAATTGCTGCAGCCGTAGTCCAGATACTTTGAATGAAGTGCTGCAAATACTTATAATGATCAGCTGCTGCACATCACAGATGAAGCAGGGAGATTTTAGTTTAGAATTTGACAAGATTGCAGCTTTAATCGATCGCAAAAATCTGTTGCGGTAAATTTCTGGATAAATGTAACACGGGGCTGCATTGAACTGTGAAAGTCCTGCAATTATTGAGAGGGCGAAGTGATGAGAGGACGTGTGAAAAGTTAACTTTTTTGTTGAATGCAATATTGGCGCTCTTGCATCTTCACTGTGATCTATCACGATAAAATCTCTCTCTCTCTCTCTCCCTACCTGATCACACTGTTGCCAATGACCACCTCAAACTTTGCACCTCCTCCTCTCGGGCTAGAATAGTTTTGTGCCACAATGATGAATCAGTTGTACTGTGTATTTGAATTCATCCTCCCATAATTATTCGGCAATATTACAGATGAAAATATTCGATGTATAACACAAAACGCATTTTCCAGGGGAGGCACCTTTCTGTCACAGAAACCTACACTGCGCTCCCTTAGTAAATACAGAGAACTGCTATTTCACTCCTTTGAGACTCAAATATGGGCACTAATGCAAATAAATCCTTTTCTGGTGGTGCAGTGTGGAAATTGGAATCTGAGAAGTAGAGAATATGGGTCTTTCACACAGGAGAGCAGACTTCAAATTCTGCTAGAAATCAGCATGAGCGTCTTTATTTTAACCATGGCCACAAACTTGATTTAACTTTAACCAAATGGTTTGAGTTGCCTAAATTGAGTTGCTTGAGCTTCAAGTTGACACAAGCAGAAATTTTAAGAAAATAAATTCAGGTCCAGAGTCACGAAGGCAGCAAGCGAAACAATCTGGACAAGACAGTGGATGGCACTGCTTTACATTTTTTACAAAATAGTATGGATGACAAATGACGATGTCAATGACTAATAGCTAGAGATGT
Source organism: Brotula barbata (assembly GCA_900303265.1). Taxonomy (NCBI): domain Eukaryota; kingdom Metazoa; phylum Chordata; class Actinopteri; order Ophidiiformes; family Ophidiidae; genus Brotula; species Brotula barbata. The sequence goes on along the minus strand of OMNV01010889.1, from coordinate 43,651 downwards.
AAGCAACACAAAAGGTTGCATGGTTTGTAACGTATGACACACATATACACAGAGAGAGAGGGAGAGAGAGAAGGCGAACAGTGAAATCAGTACAGCTGGTGCTAATGGACCTAAAATGTGGGACTAATTAAAAATAATGAGCTCTGGTGGGTTTTTTGTGTACAAGTCATATAAACTACTGATTATCAAGAACCTTTATTACAACTGAATGTGATTTAACTGTATTACAAATGAGTTTGTAGTTGAGCACAGGCTTGTTGAGATCCAACACATTTCCCTCTGACTCAATCACATTGACGTCATTTTCCTGGAGAATAATCAGAATAGACAGACTTCATCGGAGACTTTTGAATTAACTCACTTATATGATGTTTTTTAGAAAGTGGCAACCGAGAAGCCTTGATTTTTTATGAATTTATGTGCATTTTCCAGCCAGTAATGTAAAGAAATGTCTTTGTAGAAACAAAACAATTTTATAGCACACTGGCTCAGTTTTAGAGTTATATTACATAGTATATATATATATAGTATATTACATTGGCAGGAAACAGTATTTCAAATGTTTTTTTTCATACATTCATCATTTCAAGCCCTGTCTGATATTTTCTAAATGGAATAAATGTGCCTAATGGGATGTAATGACTTTACAGTGACCTTGTTGGTGATTTATATCTGGCTATAATGTCTTAACGAATTCCTGTCTGTCACTCACTGATGAATTTATAGATTCTGCATATGCGGAGTGAGACGAATGCTCAGGAATGTATTAGTGACACATACAGGGACAAACTAATGATGTACTCTGACGCAACAAGGACACAGGTTCATTACATACAGTACAAAGACACACAAGAGTTCATAACTTAACTGTATTGACTCACAAGCCTCAATCACAGGCCAGGGCTAAAACCGGCATCTATTCACATATTAAATAATTAGTATTTTGCATGGGATGAAATTCAACAGTGAACTCTGAATTGAATCCTTTCATTCCTGCCACACTATTAGAGCTGCTGGCGTATGCCCTGCGTGTTATTTGTGATTTCACATTAAGGTGTGACGGTTTATTTTTCTCTGCAGATGGCTTTGAAGTGAACTGGGTGAAAATCATCCAAAAGGACACAAAGGAGATTCAGGTGAGTCACCCACAAATAACACACGCTGATTCTGAACATGAACAGAAAGTGAAAAGGACTACATAATGTGCTGAACGAAATCCGTCTTCTGATTTAATTTAGCACTGAGTTTTGACACTGTGCATGTATTTTCTCATCGTAATTGAAAACAAACACCAGGTGATCCATCTTCTTCTATTTTCTGTCCCACATACTGTATATTAATTCAAATAGAGAAATAGAGGTATGAGAAACACATTTTCTTTCTTACCTCCCTCCTTTGTCACACACAAATTTAAACATTTTCAGAGAGAGAGAGGGAGAGAGAGAGACTTAGCTATCCTCTCACATAGTCGGGGTTGGGCTGGCGCCATGGCTGTTTGCCTCATAGCCTGCGCAATGGGAGTCGGCTCCATTATCAGAGCTGCTGCTTCGCCACCCTGCAGCAAACCCAGCATCCTCTGCTCCTGCAGATTTAATTTCTTATCTCAATAGGGAAAACAGCCCCTCTGATGAACAGTAGAAAACACCCTGGGCCGCCGCGAACATGGATTCAGAACACATACAATAGATGGTCTGATAAACTTCTGAACATGCTCGGTGCTGTTATTCCTCAAAGGAATTTGTGCTTGGTAATAGACATTCATGGGGATTGGCTTTATAAATAATAATTCTAGGAAGGGAGCATTGCCATTACTTCAGTGCCGGAGCAGTGAAAGCAATTATTCATAGACATTCCATCAATGACATATCAAAGCCCAAACAGGAGCCCAGGTAGGTGAATATCTGTAATCTGCTGCTTTTACCCATTCTAGGACACAAGGACATAGATTGCACTGGGGACAGGGAGGATTTTTGAGAGTTTTGGTTTGAGCAAATCAATAAATCACTCTTGATGGCATCCAGCCACCAGCATCAGATGAGAAAATGTACTGACCTGATAAAAGTCCAGATACACTCGTCTCTATCACCTTCGACTCGTAACGTGCACTAACAACAAAAGGATTCATCAGCACCTGGGAATACTTCAGATCTTTTCATCCCACGGGCATACAGATTGATGCGGCTTGTGGTAATATACTCCCGAAAAAAAACCTGCTCTAAAAACAGAAGTACGCCCTTGCTAGGACAAACCAGGTTGGCTTTGTGTTACTGTTTGCAGATAGTCAGTTCCTCAACCACAATCAGCAACAGGCGCACATGACACCCACCCACTATATGCCACTGTTCCCCAGACAAGTCTTGTGGAAACTCATCATCAGAGCCAAACAGTTGATTCCTTAGGATGTTTTTACACCTACATTGTTTGGCCTGGCTCTTTCCCCTTTTGTCATGTTTCATTTGGTCAAGTCAGGACACAGCGACCACTTTTGGATGTGCTCAGCAATTGCGCCACAACCAATCCACACTAGTCCAGATTCAACAGGACGATCTATTAAACTCTTTTATCTTGGACTAGGGAGGGTTGCATGTGATCATTGGCTTTTTAAAAGTAATTTTCCTTATTTGCCGTGGTGCCATATTCATTCACAAGTTTCAGCTAGTAGGCAAACACATATGGCTCCATTCAGGGAGCCAGCAGGCTGTAAAGATGGCTGATCACATTTTTTCACGTATGTGTGTGGGGATTCTTAAAAACATGTTTTCAGTTTTGGGTCATTGCTAATACGACGTTGATTGGTGGAATGCGTTTGCAGCAGCACGTTTCGATGAATCTCTTGTTCTCATAACAGAGAAGGAGTTGATGGGTCAAACTTGGAGGATCTGTTCCAGCGATTACCTAGATCGACCATAGGTATAGCTGTGTCCGACCTGCATTAGCCTGGCAACCTGTTCAGGGTGTACGCTGCCTCTCACCCACCGTGACCATAACATTGATAAGCTGTATAAATAATGGATGGATGGAGCGTACAGTATAGTTGATGCATCTATTTTGTCATCTATTTCAGTGAACTTTGATTGATATTTTAGTCTGATTCGATTTTTTTCTGGCATGAAACCAAACCTATCCAAGTGGTAAATACAACCTTGTACCAAGCAGTCAGCAAGTCCGAAAGCAAATACTTTCAGATTTTTCTCTTGCGTTTTTTCTCTTCCTTTATTTTTTGATAACCCCTAATTGCTCCATTCAGATTCTCTAAAAGGACCAAAGCATTGACGTCTCATGTTTTTTTTTTCCTGTGCTTTCAGAAACAGCTTCATCAATGTCGCATAAAACCACTACAGAAGTAATTGTGCGTCAAGTTTCCCAGGCCCTAAAACAAAAATCATTAAAAGAGGAAAGATGGTATATACACTCTATCCCCATAGAGTCAGGGCTGAATACGTTTTACAGTATTTGTTCTACACTGATCACAGCAGGTTTGTATTTACCATAGCACTGAAATAATATCTTAACTGTGTTTACACACCATGGCACGTGGAACTCATTAAGATCCTTCATATTTCACGATTATAATACAGATTATAATACTTTGATAAATACACACATATGCAGCGCAATGTATCACCATGTCAATGAAAAATTATAGAAAATAAATAACCTGTTTAAATCAAATAATTTAATAATTTAGGCATATTTCTGGCTATAGCAACTTTTTCAAAAATAACAACAACAATAATTATAATAGTGTAGCACATAATACTCTGACAGTACAGTTTCTTCTTTTACTTAACAAAGTACACACCCGTGCAAATAAAAATAAATATGTAAACAGGAAATAATAATAATAACAGGGCTGCTTCTTGAAAATATATAGCAGTACAATATATCTCCATGCAAATGAAAAATTATAGAACATAAATTGACTCTAA
>OMNV01010889.1:0-39702 GCA_900303265.1 Brotula barbata | reverse complement strand
CTCAATTAAATAATTTAGACAAGTCTCTCTGAAGGATCCTTTTTAAACTATAACAATAATAATAATAATAATAATACAGAAAACTCTGAGTAGAGTGCAATTTCCTCTTGTACTTAAAGTACACACCCGTGCAATTTACAATGAAAATGTAAACAATAAATAAAAATAAATAATGATGAAAAACGGCATATCTTAGGCAGGCTTTTTTTTCTCAACAACTATAACAGACTGATAGAGAAGCTTGCAGTGGACTTTGTTTTGAGGTAGAAGGCTCTGTAGGCTTTGTGGCTGAGGTTGAAGCAGGAGCAGAGATATAGATATAGATAAAAATGGTATTGCTTCATCCTATACCTTGTTGGAAAATATATCAATATACTGTAAAAAGTCAATATACTGGCCAGCCTTACACACAAACGATTACAATAAATCACACAAAACTGCGAGATGGGCTGTGGAATGAATCATTTTTTTTAATGAATTGTAAATTTCTTAATAGATAAAGTTCATAATAGATAAAAATCGTTTTTGTGTGCATATACAATATGTATACAGATATGTGCAAGTGTGCATATAGACGCCGACACAGCCAGACAAGGGCCCTAAATGCTGCAGACACTGAAGCTGATGGTTTGCAGGTGGCTGAGGTTTACATAATGTAGTGCTTTGAATAAGCATCTATTTTTCTTACTGTGAACTGGCAGCCCTGCTGGATGCCTCTTTGCATAGGACAGCATCTGTTTTTTCACACCAACGGAGAAATCGGCTGTGTCCGTTAATTTAACAGATGGGTTAGAATACAAAGCAAATAATCCGCATTATGAGCATTAACAAAACCTTCAAATCCAAAGCTAATGTATCGGACGTGATCTTTTCAAGCAGACCCATATAAAAGCATTTTAAATGAGCAGAAAATTGTCTGAGGATGTGCGGGCTGAATTTGTAGCTCTGACGGCTTGAAAAATCTGGGGAATGATTGACGCATTTTCTCACTGAATTTGCTTCTAATACATGACAGTCTGTATAGTCTGTTTTAGTGTGAGATTTTCACAGGAAGAGCATGAGATGGTCCATTAAATTTGATTATTGATCCTCCTCATTTGCCTTGATCTCTTTTATTGGGAGACTGACTGAGTGTAGGAAATGTTGACATGTTTATCCTCATGACTATATTTTCATTACTTTCAGCTTCATACACAAGTCCTAGGCCGAAGAATACGGATTAATTTAGGACTTTATTCAGTGTAAATTTGTCAGCATTATGTAACTTTGAATGTGAAAACCGAGTTGCAAAGAACATAACTCACAGATACAATTTAGAGACAGGTCCTCAAAAATTGTTCTTTAAAAGCTCCAATTACACCTTGCATTGCAAAGCAGTCTTTGTGTATGTTACGTGAAACATGACACCCAATGACAAAGAGTCGTTGTTATGGTGATTCTACATGGTGATCGGCTTGCCATAGCAGGTTGTTACACTAATGAAGCCCATGTTTCCTTGCTGCTCCATCATTTATAATAAACCCAATAAGTTTTTTGCGTAGACTGTCATTGTCTATGTTATAGGTGCAGGTACGACTGCTGGTATGTGGAGGCTGATGATTAGAAGGAAAATCTGATAAAGATATACATCATTCCAGGATTGTGTAAGTGTTATGTCAGCAACTGCTTTTGGCCAATCAGAACAAAAGATCTCTTCACCGTCTGCGTTTGAGCTGCACATACCGTTTGCAGTAATTGGCAACAAACAAAATAACATGTTTAACAATTGTATTTGCTGTCAGTACAGAAAATAAATATTCAAAGGTAAAGCTCAAATAATCATGTCAGGGTGGATTTTGATTAGACACAAAGAAGTAAAAACAATCAAAGATGTTTTATTCAGTTGTTATGTCAAATCAGATGTATTTATGTGTTGCCTTTATGCACAAATACAACTTCCAACTTCCTGAAAGCTATCACATTATGAAAGCAGAGGTGTAAAATGCACTTGGACCATTTCATTTTATAAACTGGTAGATAACTAAATAAATGAATTTGCACTCCTGATGATAGTCTTTGATGAAGTAAATAAATGTATAAATAATATTATAATTATTATTCCGGGTGACGATAACTAAATTTGCATTAAAACAGAAGCACTTCATCTTAATTCTACAAAAAAGATATTTAATATGTTGTTTTGTTGAGTGTTTGCTTCATAAAATCAAATCATTGCAACGCCTGAAAATGAGTGGCCCTAAGCAAGCCATTACTGTATACAGTACGTATACATTATTGATCATTCTCAGCAATGCTTTCAGATAAATTCGTGTGAATACATATTTTTGAAACTCCACGTGATGATTACATACATCATCACACAGCAGTAAAAACTAGAAGAGAAGAACCAAGTCTAGCATGGTAAAATTGCAGGGCTCTTAGCTGAGATTAGTGATATTACTCCATGAGAGCACATTCAGTTTTGCCTAATCAGTGTACCAAAATATAGATTTTCAACTTATTTTTCTTAAAATCACACTCTCATCATGCAAATAGCTGTTTTTGTGTCTTTTGTTGACAGCTGCTGCTTTTCTTGGGGCGCTATAATTAAACAGGAGGAGGGTGAAACACTTTTCTATTCTGTGTCGCTTTGAGAAATGGCTGTAGTGAAAAGCCCTCTGTCAAACCTATACAAGTTGAACAACAGCTAGAATTCACACACAATGGAATTCATTCTTAGGAGTGTATGTGATTCCTCAATAAATCATCACCACACTGGCATAGATGTCTAAAATGCAGCTCGTGGAACATTTCCTCGGCAGTATTGTACAGCATTGCATTTGTCACAGCAATGGACAGCTGCCTGCAAACTCAAAATTATGGAAGTAAGTTACTGAATTACTGAATTCATCCTGCTGTCTGCCTTTATTTAAACTATGACCCCCCTCCTTATTATGTGCTTAAAAGTAGGATAGGTAGTTTTTGGTTATATTTGAGGAAATCATCTTAACATCCTGAAAGCTATAAATAAATCAAATGCTCTCAAAAAAGAATTTAAAAATCCAACATCTGTCCTTCTAGAAATCCTGAAATGAAATAATTCATTTGGACCGCATAAAATAATGTGATTGATGAAATTGGCTGGTCGACCTGCCTGTTACCTACGTACCTGTCTGTCTGAGCAGACTGAATTTGAAATCAAATTTGAATTTGAATTCACCCATCTACACGCTTGATAAGACACACCCACAAGATATGGGGTAAATGGCCAATATCGGGCTTTATGCAGTCCACCAGTCAGAACAGAGCAGAACAAAGCTTATCATCATCATTATCATCATCATCGTCTCCAAAAGCAGCAAATTGCCCTCCGCTGAGCTCTTCCTGAAAACAAGCTGCTCAGTTGTAGCAGTCTTCAGTCCTTATTAAAAATACAATATAAAACTGGACAACACAACATAATGTAGTGTGATAAAGTATATCACACTAATAGTCAGGTGTTGGGACCGGCTTCCATTTGTCTTACTCCGATATCTTACGCCCCGCTCAAAGAGGTGCAGAGTGTCAGAGCAAGTGTCAATGCTATCGCACGACTGAAGCAGTTGTCATTTTCCCGTTGTGTAAGTACCAAAAACACTTGAGCCCATCTCTGCGCCCATGGGTGTGTTGGTCTTAAAATGGGTAGTGGTCCTGAAAACTGTTGACGCATTACTATGGTGCGGCAGCGGAACACGTTGTGCTTTAAACCAACTCCAACCTCGTCTAAGTGCAAGTCTGTTTTGGCGTCGTGTTTTTCTGCTAATGAGCGCATTTAATGAGCACAGTGTTCAGATGAGCACTCTGCCTGTTAGACACAGGGACGCCGATTGTTGCATTTAATCTAGATAGTTTAATGCAGCAGGTGCAGGGGAAAAAATAGTGAACTAAATGAAAATAGGCCTTAAGAAAACTATTTAAATACATAAATTGTGTAATTATACAAAAACAAAAAAAATATCTTGTTTTGGTAAAACAGTTAAGAAAAGTAGCACAAGGAGGCATTGGTTGGGGCATGTTTAGGATTGAACAACATCGGAAACTATTGTAGATTTGGCGACGTCGTCTGTTGAGGTGAGGTCCTCTGAGCTGGGTGCCGGTGGTCCTCCTCCACTTCTCGCCGTCTCCTGACACTGTTATGGCACTCTGGTGAAGCCAGAAGACGAGAAAATGCTCACGCCACCTCCTCCCATGCTTGCTTCTCCTCAGGCATTGGACACAAATGACATGTTATTAGTGAAGTCAGTAGTGAATGGCAGCACAAAATATGTGGATTCTCTGTGTGCCTCTCGTTCTTCCCATTGCCTCTGGCTGCTTGGACTGTGTTTGGTAGTGTTCTGCTGAAAAATACAAAATATGTCTTGTTAAATGCCCATTCAGTCAATGTTTACTTTCAAAACATCATCATTTCATGGACAGCGCCTTAATTTATTACCCACAAGCCATTTTTTTCCATTCAGTTTGCAAAGGGCAAAACCAGATGTGGAAAAGATAGACTTCTCACCAAAATTAAAATTTGCAGCACCTTAACAAAAAGTGAGATGTTGCACAGAAGCAGGCTGTGTGAAACGGGGACGAGCGTGTTAAGATCCCATCTGACAGAACTCATACGGGTGTGGTGTTTCAGATCACGATGCAGGCAGAATCCACAAAACAAGAAAACTTTGTAAGGCAAGGTGTAAACGTCAAGACATTGCAGACATAGCCTGTCTATTTGGATACAGAGACATTTTAATGCATGGAGGAAAAAGGACCGAAACATCTTGGTCATTTATGAAAAAAATAAAACCCGTCTTTGGTCATGAACACTCCCAGCCTCTCAAGGTCAACTGATAGGACTCTGCTAACCACTGGCAAGGTCAAAACACGGACGAGCAGAATGCAGAATGCAGTTGCAACGAGTATGAATATTTGCACCTATATACTGCAGTATACTCTAGTTGCTGTATTTCTGTATTTTTATTTCCATTTTAAATGTCTTCTTGTATTTGCTGTTGTAGGACTTTCACTTGCCTTTGTGTTCAAAATGTGCTACATAAATAAACTTTGCATGCCATAGGAGATCAAATGAATATGTTAATTTATAGACATTATTAACATACATATTTATTTACCTCATTTGTTTGCCTTTGAAAAATGATTTCCCTGGACAATATGTTTGCTCTCAAATTAGTAGAAACACTATGAAGACACTATGATTGTGGTATATAGGGAATAACCTTGATCATGAGCTACTTAGCAGAACAATAGCAAGTTTGGCAGTTTAGTCGTCTCAGTAGAAAATGGAAATCTAACACAGTTATTAACAATATGAGCGCCTCAAGATAAGTATTATTCATTGGTTATTAGGTATTATTATTGATCAATGCATGGCCCCAAACAGGCGTAGGAGCCTACTACCCCTTTGCGCCTTACTGTGCGCTAAGATTACATACAGTCTAAATAGCAAAATGGACTGAATGCAGAATGCCCCTAAGCGCCGGGCACTATAATGCACCAGACCGTGTGCCGTAGATCAGTTTGAATTTGTCAGTTAAATTCAATATTGTACCATAGACTGAGGAACACTGTGGTATGAACTTATTCGTTTGCTTTTGAGCAACATACTTTCATACTATGCCATGAAAATGTAAAATCTTGGTTAACATTCATGCTTTCAGTCTTTCTCTCAGTATATGTCTCTGGAGAGGGACACAGCAGCCCGTCCCAGATTAATGCAACGAAACCAGAGTTTTCAGTATATGAGCACGCTTAGAAGGCTGATTATGCTTTATGGATCCAAACACCTTCATGGCCTTTTTGTAAACAGCTCAGCATATATGCAGCACATTTGCATCAATTACAACAGCACATCAGCAGTTTGATAGATCGAATAATCTAACAGCTCTAATGCAGATGCAAACAGAGAATATAAACATGACAGGGTGAGGCAAAGCATAAGAGAAAGTCATAACAGACATCATGTTCCCTTTGTCTGAAATAAACCTCCACTGATTGTGCAGCACAACAAGAGGAGCTATAAATTATTCAGGTGCTCCCTGATGGTCGCCCATTTACAGCCGCTCGCTTGCATCTGGCTGGACGAATTCTGCCTTATTCCTCACTGATCTGCCTCTCTTAAAATGGCAGCAAAATACATGTGATCTCTGAGTAGGACTCAGCCTTCACTCTAATGCTTAATTTATTCATTACCCCATGACTGTATTGGGTATGCACCACAAAGCTCCCCATAGTAAATAGAATATGAAAATGAATGTGAAGGGGAGAGGAATGCAGAGGATTATTATGGCCATATGTAAATAACAAGGTGAAATATGGCTCCCTGCTCATCACAGCAGTGCAAGCACAGCAAGGGAGGCTGAGGGAGGTGGAAGAGGATGCAGTGGTCATAGATAATAACTATTTTTTTTTTGTATTGTAGCCCATGGAGGACATCTCTGTATAGACAGCTCAGCATGTCATTTTTCTTCGCTGCTTTCCTTTTATTCGTGCTGATGTGAGCTCTGCTATAGTGGGTGTCAGCACAGGGAAGATGGCTGAAGATTCTCCCTGTGAAGCTTCTCTCCGCCGTTGTCCGATGATTAGGTCAAATACTACAGAAATGTGTTCAGGACGTAAGAAAATGGCAAACTATGTCCGCAGCAGAGGTGAGCGATAAATGCTACGTTTCGCTATAAATTACTGAAATTACTTTTTACTCTTGAGCAAATGTAATTACTGGTGGCCTTCAGACTTAACATTTGACATTTAACATACTTGACATATGTTACTACTGATTAGATTTGGGGGGAACAAGCCAAAATTATATCACAGTGTATATATACAGTACATATACTGTATATCAAATGTTACATGTATAGATTTTTTTTTTCAAATAATGATGAATTTCCTGGCTGAACTGAGGCTCTCTGTAGCTGTAATGTGTCTTATTCTGTTGTCCCTTCACTTTAGAAATGAACCACATCCTGATGTCATTTATCAAAACAAAACTTTCATTAGCGCAGCATCTCCTTTGCCCCACAACGTGATACAATTATTAATGTCAGTGTTTCCCCCAGAAAATTCAGTAGGCCCGGTGGCAGTCAGCTTTAGGGGTGTGGCGCTCACACATTTTTTGCTATTTATTTCTTGCGTGATGCAACATTTTTTTTTTCTGATTGGTAATCTCCGTGTAAATGACTGAAGAAACTGCATTTATGGCAAACAAATAGCTTTAACGAGCAATTACTTCACATTGGAAGTTAAAGCAAACAGGAGAAATATTCGTTGGTTAACTGGCAGCGCGGTGGATTAGTGGTTAGTACAGTTGCCTCACAGCAAGAAGATCGTGGGTTCGACCTCCACACCTTTCTGTGTGGAGTTTGCATGTTTTCCAAATGTCTCTTTAGGTTTCCCGGTGTAAACACAGGCAAAAAACATGAGCATTAGCATGAAGCTAATCACTCCTGCGCCATCACTCTTGACCAAGACACTAGACGGAAGAAGTGTGTGTGTGTTTGCATGTGGGTATAGTTAAATGCAGAGAAATAATTTCCCTTCAGTGATCAGTAAAGTATTGTTTTTCTTCTAAGGTTACTCGTAAAATAACTAGTTCAAAACTAAAAAATAAATGAAAGATGATAATGAAATATAGCAGATAATAAGACTGTGTAACACAGTCACATGGCTGTTAAAGCACTGAATTGTTAAACTGCACATAGTGAACATGAGTCATTGCTGCACTTTCACCATGACATTGTGATGTGGACCTGCGTCAAAGATACACAAGCTCCACCCCCTTTACGTCTCTCCCATCTCTTACTTCCCCCCACTCCTCTTGCTTCACTCCCATCGCCCGCTCTCACTTCCTCTTCCCCCACATCTGTCCCTCTCTCTTCTTCCCCATCTGTGTACTTACTTGACTCTGGAGTTTTGGAGAAAAGCGCAAAAATATTTGGTTGTTTTTCCTCTGCTTTTCTTTTTTCAGACGGCACCATGCTTACATTATCTTAAGTACGCTTAAGTCTTATTTTGAATGCTGTAATAGTGCATACTATATAATAGTAATGCGGTATTTTGTGGTAACACTAAATTATGGACATCATGTCAGGTTGTTCCTGTGGAGTAGATTTTCTGATTGTATACATGAAAAAGTCATGCGCTGCCATACTATATCGACATTTCCTTCATGGTATGAAACGCAATAAATCCATGTACAGAATTTGATCAGATGCAATATGGTGTGTGTACAAATGAAAAACCATTCTTCAATATAAATCTGAGTTGCTTCCATTTGAATTTATCCGATGTAGCCCCAGGATGTTACTGAATAGTGTAACTGAATTTTACTGAAATGCAGCATCGGAGCTATTTCTAATATCTGTAATGAAATAAAAATGTAATCACCACATTACCTTAAACGCAGCATCTCACAGTAAAAATCATTTAGTTCTGCTCATTTCACACATAACCTACAGGTACGTAGTTGGAGCATCTAATTTTACCATTCACACTACAGACTGCAGGGTGAGATATTGTTTTTCGCCTATGGTTGTCAATTTAATAATCCTGTAAGTGCATGCAGTTATCATGGTACTCTGAGGCACAAATTGAGGTGAAGTCGTCTCACTTTTAAGAGACGTTGGTGGCCAAGTAAATGGATCAATAACGCCTCTAATCACTTTCCTACTTTGATAGTATCTGACGGCCTGGCTTTTTTTTTTTTTTTTTTTTTTTGAAGAGAAAAAGCCACCTGTTATCCAGAAACTCTCAGCTTGAAGATTTGAACTTAAACTCTCAGCCTGAAATAGTCACGTCTTCAATTAAGACTATTCTCATTATTGATCTGGTGCTCACACAGAGGAAATTGTTTGTCTCAATTAAATGTTTATCAGAAAAAATGTGTTGGTACGCTTTGATTGGATTTTCTTTGCCATGGTTTCCCTATTAAATAGTCACGCCGCAGCACATACAGTCAGGTGTGCTTGTCACCCTGACAACAGCTACTTATAGAGCAGAATAAGCTCGCAGCATCCGGGTGGCACTGGTAGTTAAAGTCCCAGCTTGTGTGTTTTCCTTCGTATCCTATTGTTTTGATATATCCATCGAAGTGAGCTGACCTTTCATCATAGATGCACAACAGGCCCGGGCATCCAAACGTGGAGCAGCAGACATTTTAACTTAAATTGATTTAATTTAATAAAGTTAATACCATTACAGCAGATGACATACAGAATACGAAGCGCTTCGCTGCACCATCCACATATTTATCATACTGGCTCTGTGTACGCTGTCTTGGAAGCTTAAAATAAGAGGAGAGAAAAGAGTATAAAGACCAACATGCATGAAGATCACAGAATGGTAAAGTTACGCTGTTGTGATGTAGTAAACACGGTGATAAATAGAGAAAAGACTTACAAAATATCACCATAACACAAATAAAAAGGTGCAATCAAGGCTGAATGTTAATATCTACTGTTACGTAAAATTTAGCAATGTCACAAAGAATCAATGTGTTGGGAAAGCTGGGAAAATAATCAAACAGGCTAATTTGGAGGTAAATTTGATATGACTGTTTGAGAAGCACTTTTAAAAGTGTAAATAGTTTGAGCAGTCTAGGCTCTTCACATACAGTATGATGTAAGATGTGAAAAATATCTCTGCATATGAATATTCTCAGAAAGGTATCAGGAAACTGTTTTGGGTTTTTGTTTTTGTAAAACCTTGGAACATTTTGAAGGTTGGACTTTTAAGACCCATATTTATTCCCGGTTATTAAATACAGTCTGAGGTTGTATATGAAAAAGACATATTTTCCCATTGAAATCGCTCAAGAAAACTGTGAAGGCTCCACAGAGCGAAAATGACATTTTCAACCTCTGCCACCGCGTATTATTCAGGGAAATACAGAGCATATTTGCAGAGGCCAATTTGAACATTTTATAAACTCCCCTGTTTCTCACTTGAGGAGACTAGCTCGTACAACTCCATATTCATAATAGATGGCTTGTGCTAACATCCCGGCACTACATATGTTTACAACTGTCATACGTACCAAAGAGTGTCACACGGAGTCCTGAAAGATAAATTGCAATCCCTCTGAGCAGGATAGATCTCAGAGACCTTGGTGGAATATTATCTTTCATGTACATCAATAATACATACAGTGATTTAGCATGTGTGAGTCAAAAACGGGCCAACTAGCATCACTTCAGAAATAGATTTATATAAAATCTTTATGGCGGCTCTTTTAAGTAGCCTCAAACCGATGAATCTTTCCATACCAAATGGACTCAAACCCCTCTCTGGGCCACTTACAGTGTGGACACATAAAAGACTGAGGCCATTTGGCAGCTATTTCCCTTTCAGGTTCACTTTACTGAGCTGAGTTTGGCTCATGTAAAAAGAAAAAGATTTGAATTTGACCTCATTCCAATTATGATAACAATACAAATAAATAACACAACAGCTGAAGCCATGACAGCAATGATCAAAAAAAAAAGATTAAAAAAAATCACGGTTTTATATGTAATTGGATTGTACTACTTGACACGAAAGATCCAGCACTGTTAGCTTGAAATGACAAAATCCTGTATTTTTGTAACGATCACTAAAAATTGTGTTCCTTTTCCCTCTTCCAATACCTTTACTATTTACAGATAATGGAAAATACGAAGCAATAAAATAAATGTCTGGGTGCTGTCAACAAATGACTAATAAAACAAAACCAATCGTCCATTTCTGTTGCCCTTACCTGTAAATAGCACCTGTCCCTTATTTCTGCTCAGATTCCAACTCTCTGAATAAATTTTAAAAAGATACTTTAGCGGAGTTTTAGATTTCTGTCAGGTGAAAGAGCATTTCGCAACCACCCAGGGAATTGAGGGGTTATTGATGTTTTCCTTGTAAGTACAGCATTTCAAATGTAATCAATACCTGAGGTTTTGAAGTAACTGAAGTAGCTCGTGAAGTAGCTCAGAAATTGCTGAAAAGAGCTTTTTTTTTTTTTTTTTACTGCCGAGATGTTCAGCCAGACCATTTAAAACCCCTAAGAAGGTTCTGTCATCTATTGAGCAGGTCCGGTTATGTTCTTAAGTGTCCTATATTACATCTTTCAGGAATCGTTTGAAAGAATTACATAAAGTTTTGGGGTTTTTCATACCATCAAGATGAGAGCCAGCTGAGGACATCAGATAAGCTTGCATTCCATATTTGAAATGATCTTATCAGACCTCATTCCTCTGCTTTTGCCAAGACAGAAAAATCCTGTTGCAGATGGTAATAAATTCACCAACGGATATAGGCGCTGTAGATATTTCCGGACTGCAGATAATTTGAATGTTTTCATGAGGTTCTGGAATGAGAATTGTTTTTTTTAACCCGTTTTCTTGGTGACTGTGTGCAACGCCACCTCCTCAGCCTGTCATAGTGACAGCTTCAGCAGAGCACGTCCACAACTCTGACATTATTTACAGATGGTAAATAAGGAAAAATATGTGGCTGACCTGTATGATTCATAGTTGGCTCCAGCTCCTGTTTGTTGTCAGATTCATTTTAGAAATTATGCCTATGCATGAGATTCAGTGAAATGTTATAGCAATAAAATTGGGCAGAGGGGATAATAAAAAACAATAAAATCCCTTTTTCCCCTCCTCAGCCACCAAATATGTTGACTCAGAATCCTTATTTCTATCGATTGGTGTAAAGAGATTATGCAACAACCGTCAATACTTGATTACAGGTTTCAAATATTCAATTAACTGAGAAATCAGCGTCTCTCTTGTAATCCTTTTAACACGATGTGCTTATATTCATCCTGCTAAGTTGTTGTAATCTTCATGCGTGAACTTTGAAGTTTTTAACATTGTGTAATTACTGATGGCACAATAGTGCTACATGATAAGTCACTATGGTACGTAAACAAATCCACGGTGGAAGGTATAACCCCCACCACAGTGCACTAACCGATGACTGAATGGTTATAAAGCTCTGATTTAATTGCTAGTAAGGAAATTGCCAGAACGTGGTTGGATTCATATATGCAGCTTCCTCCCCCGTAAAACATATTCCTGGAGACCGCAGACCATATGCTTATGTATCAGCCAGTGAACCATGAAATCACTTGGTTTTCATGGAGCTGATTTGCATCCTCAGGTTAGAGCTCAATGAGGCAAGTGAGGTAGTTGTAAAAGCTTCATTTACTAATGTGAGCTGTCCTTTCTCATTAGAGAGAAGAGACAGGTGCCTATGCAATAAGAAGAATATACAAGGAAAATTTCTCACTGGGAACAAACACATTCTGCATTATTGCAGTATTGTTTTACTTAATGATTACAGCTACTGTGCACCTGCTGTAAGACCTGCAGAATTTAGCATAACATTAGTTAGGGGGGATCATAACAAGAAAACGCTCAAATCATGCAAAACCTCCGCCAAGGTCCATTATTTGCCATAACACCCAAACATGAGTGTCTGTGCGCGTTTGACTTTTATAATCATCTTGACCTTAGTAATCGCCCTGATCATAGTAATTTGAATCCTAATGGTTTAGGAGCTGTTAATGGAAATAAATGTTTAAATAATGGCAGAACTGTTCTGGATTGAAATATGTAGCAAATGAAAATACAGCTTTTTATAATTTACTGAATCAGCAAAATTTCTACTAGATGCCTGGATAAATTCTATCCCAACATAAAAATACATCACTGACCACCTGGTTCAGATTATAGCAATCCAGGTCTAGTGGCAGCAAGTTTAGTTTTCCTTAGTCTTTGCTATCGTCTTAACCTACAACAAGCATTATGAGTGGCGGTCTATGGCCTAAAAATAATGTTAAAAGTAAAGAAATAAAAATAACTCAACAATTACCTGGAACAAAATTTCTTAAAATGCTCACATTTCACAAAAATCTGTCTCCTTGAGATATCTTTGCAAAAATATTACCTCAAGTAGTGATTACTAGTGAGGGCTTAAACATTTGAAACTACGTGATTTTAGGTCCAAACACAACCGAATTCTCTGCTCCTTGCGAGTTTCCTACTGTGATAAGTAAATTAAAGCAAGTGAAGTCACGGTCCATCAGAGGCACGTCAAGCTTAAATTATGTTCTTGGCACAGCTTCACGTGATGAGTAATTTCAACATAGTTCAAAGTTGCGTGCAGTTTGCCGTCATCTTAAAATGTCTGGAAACGTCACCATTGCTGTTTTGCTGTGAACAAAGACAAGGAAAACGCCATTAATTCAAAATGTTTCTATTTAGGGTTGCTGGGAGCTTTTATCTGAGCAATCAAGAGCCTTTGGTCTTGCAAACTCCTTCAGGCAGTTCTGTGGAACCCTGGAATAGGATCTTGAAAACGGTACTATAAATTACTACAGTTTCAGTACCATAGTTGTCTTTGGTGTCTTGTTACGAAGTAAGGAAGGTTTTTCAAGTCCTCCGCTCACATATGCAGGTTCTAGAAAAGTCATTTTTGTTTAAATTATAATTTTAAAGTTAACAATGTCATATTTTTATAATTTTGGATATGGCTTATATATATTTTTTTTCTGGCTGTGCTGATTTTACCTCAGATGACTGAACAGTGAACACTTCCACTTTACCACAAATTACAGCACACATGAGATGTGTAAATGTGAGCACAGTGAGAATTCAAGTCCTGTTTGTTTGATATTTTCCACAGAAAAGTTTTTCAGATTAGCTTTAATAACACAAGGTCAAAACAGTTTAAAGCAAAAATGAAAAGCTTGACACACAAATAATACCAGACAGCATTATAATATTTCTGTTGCTTGATGCTTATTAGTGTTAAGATTGAATCTAGGTTTGAGTGCAACTATGTGCCCTGAGTGTCGAGTTCTGTTTTTGTATTTTTGAATCTTCTCCCCACAACAACTCAGGGCAAATTTTCATAACTTAAATGGGTCTTTCATACTGTATTGTACCATTTAACCCGCATGCATGCATGTTATTGGTCTCATGATTTTGGTGCCACTTCAAACAGAATGATGTGAAGTGCAATCATCGGCTGAAGTTGCGAAACTCATTACATCTAGAAATAATACGGTGTGTATGTGACTGTATGTTTGTTCACCGCATCCACACAGAGAAGCTGTGATGTGAGTAGTTTCTAAGAAATGTCATATATCAGAAGTCATGTGTCTATTTCGCAAACAATTTGCAATGTAAGTCACACTATGGCAGTGATGAATGCCTATGGGAACAGAGTAAATAATGTTCTAAATGTGAAATATTGTGAGATTTAGGGCCGGACTTAAAAGATCTATGGCGCAAGGTCTGGCACACTACAGCACCCGGCACTTTGGGGTGTGTCCAAGTACATTTTGCTATTTAGGTGGTGCATAATCTCAGCACACAATGAGGTGCAGAGCACAAACCTAGATGGTGCCCGAGCCCATTACTCTGCTCTTCCAATGTGTCCGATTGGACTGGAGGTCGAGCAGCCAGCCAGTCTCTCCACTTTGGACGAGGGCAAAGATTTTCTTCAATATAGTTTAATTTAACAACTCGTTAGCCTCTATTCTATAAAAAAAAAAAAAAGTTTGAAAATGTACAGGGGTACAGGAGAATGGGATGGGATGGGAATGGGATCCACAATGCATTTATGTTAATGGTTAAGAATTTAGTTCTGCACTCCTGGTGAAAACTTAAAATCTCTTAAAAATGTGTTAGCATGGCAAAACTCATTTCCAAACACTAATTTCTTTTAGCCAAATGATCAAATGTGTCCAAAAAACATGTATTTAGGAAACTGGGAAAAGGAAAGCGCCAAAGTGGATTATGATGTTATCTGGCTCACAATACTCTTGGAACTGGCAGAACACGGTTTTGTTGTCAGTGGCAGGGTGAAGCCAAGCACAGGCTCAGCAGCCATTTGGAGACTGATTAAGGCAACAAAAAGAATTCTGACAATCAAAAGAAAAAACATTTTGTCTGAGGCTACCTGTCCAATGTGTACCAGGAGACGTGCCCAGTGAATGCTGGGATAGACTCCAGGCCCCATGATCCTGCACAGGATCAGCAGGTATAGAGAATGTTTGGAAGGAAGAATCAGGGAGGCTGACAATGAGACGTGCTTATTGTTTGTGGAATTGGCTCCTGCCTGTTTGGTGCCTGTCAACACAGAGATTGTCAGTGTTACTCCTTCTGTGATCCTTCCAGTTTTTCCTGTAGACGAATTCCTGCGGAGTTTTTCAAGCCAGCCTGAGTTGTCTAACGGAGATTTGATGATGTTGCTCTAATTAAATAACCTCTGCTTGAAACATTTAAGCTAGGCATAAAACAAATGTAAGATGATACACCTGGCCAGATATCCTTCGCATATCAAACAGATGGATTTATTCTTATTCTCTGCAAAGGTTCATGTAAATGTCTGTGTGGACATATGCAACTTCCTGACCGGAGGTATGTGTTCAAACTAGACAAAATGGACAACATAGACAACAAATAAACCATTCAATTCAGCGCGTACAAGTGCAAAAATATGAATATTATTATTATGATGTATTTTTAACATGGAGTGAGAGTAGATTCCTGTTTCTGGATTATTTTTCTGTTATGCCTGTCTGTATGTGTGTGGTGATTCCTGTGACACTGCCTCCACACCCACACAATCGTCTGTAAACAACATCCACATACGTTTGCTTGACGTGCAGACAGAGAAGCATAACAGAGTCGTGAGTCGTTAGATAACAGGAGCTGCGGCCCGCTTGAATTCATGCTGTTACAAAGGAGATTTTAGAGCAGATAAAGAAGAGAAAAATCACAATGTCCACTGAAAATGACTTTTTGAAATAATAGATATTGAAATGGTTTCCATAGTGTCACGGAAGGCTGTACTGTCCTCCAGAGAGACAGAACATGTATCTCTTTTGGATGATAGTTTTCATCTTGGTGAGAAATCAAGCATATCTGACTTTGGATCAACATCCTATTTCCAGTTTTGTGTTTTTTTACTTCATCGCAATTCTTTTTATTGTTTTTATTTGTTTATGTTTTTTTTTGTTTTCTTTTTTTCAAATTACATTCATCAGATTTCATTTAATCTTTTTTGGATAGCATATTTGAAAGAGACAGAAACAGGCCAGGGAGAAGGGCTGACATGTAGCACGGGGCCTAGTCCACATTTTAAGCCAGGCTGCTGTGTTAGAGTTTTTTAATTTTTCATTCTCAAATTAGAGGTACATAGTTTTTCCCACAGCTTTTGGGGAGTTACATAATTTAACGGTCTCTCAGGAACTTTTGTGATGAGCATTTTTTTCTCAGATTGTTTCTTATTTTGCCACTTCTGCTTTATTATGATAGTTGCAGTACAGAGATAGGCAGAGCATAGAGAGGGGATGATATGCAGCAAAAGGCACAGGTTGGAATCGAACCTACTTCTGCGGGCCACCAGGGCACCGTTGTAATGAGCTCTTTTGCCTTTTTTGAGTAAATTGAATTCTATTTCCAGTACTGTGTTATTTTTCTGCTTTTAAGGACTGGAGTCTTATTTCCTCTCCTTGTGATGATGGAAAAGATACAGTAGTTGTTCCACAACCCAGAACTAATGCGGTGAATTAGTCGTGCACAGGGATATTATGCGTTGGAATAATTTAGCGAAGCTTATGATAAAAGCCCAAGAATGAATCTGCTGTAAGAAGAGCTGTGGAGCCTTTTGTTATGCCAGGGTTTACGAGAATAACAATCCTGACTGATTCAAATAGAGGCCGATAGATGATATGAATTGTAATAGTATATAACATGAGTTGGCAATTAATTTTTGTCAGCACTGTTCACTGGGGGGCCTAAACAAGTTTACGGGCATGGTAGAGGCGGAGGTATGCTATAATAAATATTATAGTTCATATTAGAGAAAATTGATTTTTTTTTTTTATGTTTGTCTGAATTCTCCAGTGACTGTGCTATCCTGATAGTAAGCCAGAATATAGACATAGCCACTTGAATGGAGGTTTTGTAAAAGTGGAAAGTCTTAAGCCTTGTTTTTTTGACACTACCATTGAATTGAATACACCAAAGATATATTAGATCCTTGTGAAGGACTGTCCTGTTGATGTGAGTCATCCTCTTGTAACTTTCCCCATACTGTACCATACAGTGTATTCATGGACCCAAAAGTGCACACTTTGTCCTTCAGGTTCATAGACATGACTTTGGAAGGATTACACATATAATCCATAGAGCCTAATTGCAAAATGTCCTCTGGGAATTATGGAAATTTGAAATTTAATCTTAGTGAGCAATTTATTCTAACAGAATGTGGAAAAACCCAGCTTGAAGAGCATTTTTTTATGAATTTCGGGGATCTGAATTTGAAGCACTAATACTACGACCGGGTGCTGTTAAGAAAATTTCCATTATAATTGTAAACAGTGTCGTAAATTGTTTCTGAAACTAGAAAACAAAAATTTAATTACAGGCACTTATTTTGTAGCAAAATATTGCAAAATAAAGCAACAAAATAAATAAATAAATAAATAAATAAATAAAAGAAATAATATTATCATTTATATCAATTCTGTGGGATCTTGAGTTTCTCATTCAGCTCTTCCAAGTTGGATTAATAACATATTAGAGTGTTTGATGTTAAACGATGCGACCTCTCTGTCAGCTTTGCAAGATTTTGGCTGTTAGCGTCTCTAAAACATGCCCAATCTTTCCCTGAAGGATTTTCTAGTACAGCCAAAATGGTCACAAGGTGCGAAAATCTCCATTTGGGCTTTCATCACATGTTTTGCCTCCATGCGATTTTTAAAGAATATTATTAATTTTTATCTTTCTTCTGCATGTCCAAAAATGAATTTACTGTTATATTTTGTGAGCCAGTATATTGTTGTTGTTGTTGTTTAATTTATTTATTTTATTGCCGTTGTTACCAAATGAGAATATTACCCACCTAATGTGCACTCTGATTAATCTGATTGTGTGCGGTCAGCCCTTTAATTTAACCCTCTTTGGCGTGATTGATGTGTACGGAGGAGGCTTTCAACATGTGATCCACCCATCCATGTCTGCTGAAGTCTCCCCAAAATTACCCCGAGATAGCTTTTTTCATTATCCAAGCTACTCATTTAGTTCCAGGTTATCTCCTGCTCATCCTCCACCGCCTGATTCATGAGTATTGATTGGCTAGGACGCACACGCACACGCTCACCTAACATTCATTTTTTTTCTTGACCTCTAATGGCAAAGGTTTGTAGACGCTAATAAAAAGCTAATTATTCAATCAAACGGCTCCTACAAGCAATTTACCTCCAAACTGTTTTGTCTCGTTTGAAGTAAAGAGCTCAGCTCGGTGAGAGTCACACCGGTGGGATTGTAGCGTTCATTAGCGTCTGATGCTGTTTCGCATTAGTGGCAACTGCTCAGACAAAAAACAGCCACTCCTCCTTACAGTCACCTCAGTTTGGTCCTCGCGTCCCCAACTGACTCCAAGAATTTTGCACGAGCCAATAAAAGGGAACATACCTGATAGAGTTAAGCACATTAGGCTTAAATTTAGTGACATTTTTTTCAATATGTTTACAGTCTGGGGGCATGGCTGTTCGTGGACCCCTATTAGTTAGCTGTAATTAGAGTTTGGCTGCTGCTGAAAATCCATGAATACATATTACGATTGAAACCTGGCCTTACACTGTGTATGATCTTGTGCGTAAATCAAGTCATTAATCAACATCAGGAGTGAATTACAGTAAAGCCAGGGGAGAGCGTAATGGTCCGCTGGAATTCAGTTTCAGCGATATGCAGAGGATGAGTTTGACCTCACAGTTATGACAGCTCTCGGGCCATCCTACACCTCCGAACAGCGTCCCTCTTTCCTGGACGAATGGCTGCGTCTGTCTACTGCTGAGTCATGATGACTTTGAGAATGCCCTTTAATAAGCGTGTAACAGCTCTGACTGCTTTATTGCTACTCTATAATTCTCCGGTATGGACGTCGCTGCAGTTAGAGAAAGGAATTACCTGCTGAAAATTCTAACTAAAGCCTTTACTCCAGCCGAGCAATTTAAAAGTCATTAAAGTATGTAATAAACAAACAAAATCCTCCTTGTTTGGCTGTTTCCTATTAAATGCTGCGGTCCTCAAGTACCTGACCAGACCCTTAAAAACTGCCGTTACTATGTCAATATCTGGGGAGTGCAGCATGGAGAATGGAGCTGATACCCAGTATGAAAGCATTCACTCAGATCTATAATTGATTGACGCTCCAAGGCTTGTTTTTGTCTCCCAAGATGGTCAGTGGGATTGGATGTAATGAGATGCCTGCAGGGGTTTGTAAAGGTTTCTTTTGCCGCATTAGTACATCTGAAACTTAAGTGGGGAAAAAATATCCCACCCTTGGAAAGTTAATGCAGGTATTATCTGCGGTATCTCACAATCTGCAATTTGGATTGATGCGCATGCAGAATGTGTAATATGACAAATTTATTACAGTTTCATCTTTCAATAAATCAGCGTAGCTCTTATTCTGTTTCTATGAATTGCTGTAGGCATTGTTTTACAATGTGATCTCCAATCAAATACTATTAATAAGATATCTACTCTAATTTTCTAAGCCCCCCCAGTCTTGTATTCCCACAGCACCACAGCCGATTGTTATGCAGAGATAATGCCTTCAACGTCTAAAACACCTGGTACATCGTGACAGTTTGCAAAGAAGTACCAAAACACACACTGACACGTCCTCTCCTCCCCTCTCCCACCGATACGTTCATTATAGAGCGGAATTCATTTCAATATTCCAAGCTGAAGTTTGTTTTGCTGTGAAGAGAGAGAGACACAGAGAGAGAATGTTTGTCATTATTCTTCTGACCGCGCTGGCCACACTGTCTTTGTGGCAGACATATCAAATCTTCCATATAGGAATGACAGATGGAATATATAACTGTGGCGAGGTAAAAAGGGGAAGTCACACTGCTGGAGTGGACTAAGAAACTGAGCTGGCAGCACAGGAGGATGACTGTCTCCCTAACAACTGTCTTTGTCTCGCTCAGATATGAAGCAATCACAGTGATGGATAATGACTTTAGAGAGTGTATTCTTTGGTCGGTGTCGCCGGGATTTTTTTTTTATTGTTTCATTTCATATAAGGACCCAGGGAGAAAAGAGAAAACAGAAAAGAGGGGTAAAATCCTTTGGCTGCGAGAGGAAAATGGAACAGCAAAGTGGATTTTTTGATACAGTGAAGGAAAGCCATGTTGGAGATTAAGTGAGCCCGCTCGTCCTGAGCTGACCCTGCACTTATCACACAGGGCCAGGTGATTATTTGATGCTTGGAGACTACAATGCAACTGAAAAATCTCTTGTTAAGCCATTGTGGGCGAGTGAAGGGCATCTTGTCAGAAACAAATGTAAAACTTCACGCCCCTCCCAGTGTTTGATTGGTGTCTGCGTAGTCTGTGCTCGGGATGGACGGTAGAGCTTTAAAATAAAAACAAGTATCGTGTTTCAGGGTAATTTTTTTGTTATGATATTCTTGATGATGTGGAAATGTTTGTAAAGAGTGCATAATTAGCACTTAAATAGCATCAGAGGGGGGGACTGAGCAAACACACAAACCATTTCTGTTTAGTCTCCAGGAAGAGGAATTAGCTGTGCAGAAGGCAGAGCTAAATCACCACTTTAGATATTTTTTGTGTGTCTAGAATACAAACATGTTCACGGTTGAGGGCTTCTTCTCATCTGTGACTGGCTAAACAGCCTCTCGTCATTTATTTTTTTTAGCTCAACAGCAAACCCAAGGAAAATTACTGCACATTTCCAGTCACTGTTAATTAAGGGAAGTCAGTGATTGTGGTAAAGAATTCAGTGTAGCTGCTAAACTGTCAATGTTTATAGAAAGCAGACAAAAAAATGCCTTTGAAAATACTTTCTTGTTTGACCCGTGTATTTTGGGTCAAATTCTTTGATAAGTCGAGTTTCAGATTGGGCGGGGGGAGGAAAAATGGACGCTGACTGAATGAAAGAAGGCGAGAGTGAGGGATAGAGTCAAGGAAGGAAGGAACAGCGGAAGAGATGGAGAAAGGAAGCCGGGAAGAAGGGCACAGCATTCATTCACTGTAAATGCTGCGTAGGGCAGGTTACTATTTCCTTTTTCATTATATTATGTGTTGAGCTATTTGACAAGTATCATGTTGGTGTCGTCATCTTAAGTGAGATACAAAGGCACCACTTTGCTAATTTCATGCCGCTGGGATTACAGCTAGCTGATGCTGTAGTTGTGGCTGAGGCAGCATCGCGGTCATCTGCTTATGTCGGGCCAAAAATCAGCTGTTTTCCCTCTGCTCCTCCCATGTCTTTCCTGGCATTCGCCAGATGTTTCGGTTTCAGGTGAACAAACACAAAACATATGTTGTGTTGCCACGCATTTTCTCCCAACCATGATCTGATATCAGACTGTGATTGCTCAATAATCTCTAAAACATGACAGATGTAGTAATTTGAATATGGCTGTATATATGTAATTTCAGGCTACATAATCCAACCCCTAACCACAACCTTAAACCTATATAATCTGATTAATTGCAGGTTTTGATTAATTTTCTATGAACCACTTCCTCCCTTCATAAGGACTTCAAACGCTGTGACCGATCTTGCACTTTCCATCCACCTCGTATTGTTTCTTCCTCTTATATGTGCTATGAAAATGCATCAACACCTCGTCAGACCTCAATAGCCGAGATATGAAAAATAGAATAAAAATAGATTGGTGTTATTGTTAATAACATGAGCCCTAGTCAGTGGCTTATTACCTTTGGTGCGGGCTGCAGGACCGCCGTACACACAGCCAGAGCAGTTCATATGCACAGTATGACAAATTGAAAAATGATAGATGATGAAATTTGTGACAACTGGACTTGTGCTCTCGCCGGCCACTAGCTGAAGAGAACGGAATGACGTATAAGAAAGCAAAAGCTTGCATCATAAATACTTAATTGCCTTGATGAATCCCTGAAGGAGACAAGCACAAAGTTCCCGTCTGAATATAAATTGATGTAGACGCGGGAGAACCTGAGTGTAGAATTCAGTTTTCATGCATGAAGGCAGGGCAGACAAATGAGAGCGATATGGTAATCTCTCTTGGATTGCATGCTGCTACGTGTCGTGCAGCTCGTGTTAAATTTTAAGGGACAAGTGAGAAACTGGAGAAGCGTGACCTTGACAGTCACCTCCTCGCTTTGACAAAAATACCTACCACAACCGAACCTCATGCATCTTCATCACACCCTGATGTACAGTGTAATAGCAGTAATCTTCTGTTAAAGCACGTGGAACTTACATTATGTGCTCACATTAATCACCTTATCTTTCCAGAGCCAAAATCCCATCACGACTGGAAGATTTCCCATGATCTCCTTCGCACAGATAAATACCCAAGCTTTGGGAAAATATGATTAATTTTTCATCACGCTACCAGCCACACTGTGTTCATCCTCTGCTATGATGCAGTGAAATATTAATGACAGGACAGACATTTGTAGTCATGGTTTCTCTAACCGTGTTGTTACTGGTGTCTCTCCTGCTGCTCGTGCCTCTTCCTTGCTGTTTCATAATCAGATCAGCGTTCATATTGCACCCAAAAACTGCTGAGTTGAAAAAGGAGCCGGCTCGGTCAATGAGATTATCAGTGTATCACTGCTTCTCCTGTGTGTTGTGTAATCTTCCCGTTCTTTGTATAATCATATCAAGTGTATGCTAAACAGAGGAGTTGAACACGTGTGTCTTCGTCTTAGGTGGTGTTTACTTCTGATGCCGTTGGTTTGGCCTTCCAGCACACCGACTCTGACTGCCAACTAAACGGAATGTCGATGTGAAATCTGCGATGGAGACCGGGGCTTGATATTTGGTGAGTTTGTCGTGTTTTCCAATCCACTGCGCTCAGCCTGACTGACCTGCACCTTAGCAGAAGCCGTATTGTGTATTTGTTCTTGGCAGTAGTGCAACAGCAGATAAAAGTTGCAGTAGCATGTAGAGCAGTGAAGCTACAGGAGCAGAGATGGATCAAATTGGTAAAGGCCTTTTTGGTCTCTGACGTGAGGCGTTCGTCAGTACTTAATGACATCAGATGTTATCCAATCAGACGTGTTTGAAAGCTACTGAAATGCCCAAATGTGAAAGATTACATTCGTGTAGCGCTAAAACATGAGTAAGACTTGACCAAAAGGAAGGAAGATGGCAGGAGGAGTGAAGGAAGGAAGGACGGATAGGTGGGAGGACGGAAGAAAGGAAGCTATCCAGGAAGGACGGAACGAAGGAAGGAAGAACCAAGTGGCAGAAGGGATTAAAGATGGGACGGAGGACAGAAAGGGAAACCTAATGGAAGGAAGGTATGGAGGGAGGAAATGAGTAAGGAGAAGAATGGAAGCGAGTGAAGGAAGGAAGGAAGGAAGGAAGAAATTGTGTATTAGCAATATGCTCTGAGATTTCATATAGGAATCTAATACCTGATGACTAAGACTATCAGATGTAATAGTGAATTATAAACCGTGATATTTCTTTCTTTAATGTAGCTCAGCCCCAAGTAAAGCTCAGTTCAGTGTTAATGAACTTAGCAAGCGTTCGCCAGCGTGTCTTACTAAAGCCTAACAGGCCATTTCAGGCGCCTCAAAATGCTGCAGTAAAGGCGATTTCCTGTTTCGCTTTCGCGTCATATAGCAGGAAACTATTAATTAAAAGCGGGTACATGAGAGGGTGGAATTAATGATCTGTGCTGTGTCTTCAGAGAGCAGTCAGCCGAGAATAATAGTGTGCATGTGGAGTGCAGTAGGTGCTACCTGGATCCCCTTAACATCTGTCTGCTGTACGGGCCCTCGCCTCGCATTCTGAAAATGTCACCACGCTACGTGTTGATGCTGCATCTGGTCCGGCACGTTGAGGGAAATGTACATTGCTGAGGGCGTAGTTGTAGGGAAAATGTCCCATTGTAGGAGTCTAAGGAGGTCGGAAGTTGTTTTCCAACCTTTGACCTTCTGTGGTCAGAGCCCCTGTGGGTTCCCCGGTCAGGAAGGGTCAGTCAAGTCTGAGAACAAAGAAATATGACGGCTCCCACTTGTCCTCCTCTGCTTCAAAGGGAACGGCAGGGCAATGCTAATTAGCCAGATTGTGTTGCTGAATTGAACATAACTGCTGTTCCCTCCAGTGTCTCCCCCCCCATCCGACGCATGTCTAACAAGCAGCGTCTACCATAGGCATGCATCTTGCATAACTGCATATTTTCTGCACCATGAGACATTCTGATCTCTTCCTGTCTGTTGAAATGATGCACATTGTTTAATGAAGGCTTTCTTGTCAAATAAAAACAATTTATGCTGTGAACGTCGAGG
Organism: Brotula barbata; assembly: GCA_900303265.1. Classification (NCBI taxonomy): domain Eukaryota; kingdom Metazoa; phylum Chordata; class Actinopteri; order Ophidiiformes; family Ophidiidae; genus Brotula; species Brotula barbata. The sequence continues at coordinate 15,368 of OMNV01010889.1, read as the reverse complement.
CACTTTCAGCCCATCTGCATCCGTGTCCAGAGTGTGCTGAAATCCAAGCAGTCACGTTTGAGCCTGATCAGAGGCGTAAAAACTGGATTCTACAGCAACCTGCACACATTCACCAGCTCTAAGGAGCACATGTTTTAATCAGGAGCTCAGTAGAATCGGGAAAAATAATGAAGATGTCTCTGTCTTTGCCTGCAAATGTTTAAGATTCTGCTGACAGTGTTGTGCGTATACCTGCTCCCTGCCTGGATTTGGTGTCCTGTGGTTGGCTCCTCTTGTCAAAGTAATCTGAGTGTGTCAGACCGCGTTTCCTCGAATATCAGCGACAGGCAGTGTCGAGTAACAGCGAGGTTTACAGAACATGTTATCATGTTAAGATATTATCTCAGCACCCGGCTCTTGTTATTGGAGCTCTAATCATCCACTAAATTAAGCCATACACTGCATGCCATCCAACTCAGAGAAACGAGGCTTAGTAAGAACTGGGACTTTTATGTCCTTTGTGTGAAAAATTTATTCGGTTTATATACTGTATATATATACTAAAATAAATTAAATCTCCTGCAAAATGTATTGTAACTGACTTTTATTTCATGTTTTATGCTTATAAAGTTCTCGTTAATATTTTTTTCAATACAAATTAATGCAATACAGTTCAACTTTATTAACTTTGCTGCCTTAACATCTCTTTGTACTTGCTGACACATGTAAAAGTCATTTGAGGACATCCTCACGCAGCACAGTCACACGCACCAGTAGTTCTTCTCCACCGCTCGCACGCAAAACTACTGAAAAACAACTAAAAAAAAATGACTGCACATCCATGTACTGACCATCGTATCTAATCTGCCCTGCAACAGTACAGAAAAACAGAAATGCACACACTATAAAGAGATCACACTGACACACACTTGTCACACTTCACGGCAGACACGCTCTTCACTGACGGTGTCCTTTCTGCAGAGAGCTTCAATAAAGAACTTCAACTTCTCATCCTCCTCTGTCTGAAATTAGTTTGTTCCCAATATAATCTCCACAACAGAGGTAAGTCCGTGAAAGATAAAATATATTAAGTTAAATATCAACTGAGATGAGAGTATTTCTATTGTCTGTCATTTCCAAAACAGACTTTCATTACATTGTAAATGAATTTTTATGTCTTAAGTGTTCATCTAAAGTAAGCATTTTGTCTTTGCATTTATAACTGATTTCTCTGTTATAGTTTTACAAATAATGTTTAAAAAGCATGAAAGGCTGTATTATCTAAATGCGCTCGTTAGAAATGTAATTTACTGTTTTCGCAAATGAAATAGATGCCTTTAATTTCAAACTAAATTGAATGATGTGATAGGAGGGATGTATTTTTAGGTAGGTCATTAGGTAAAAAGCTTAAAAATATTCAGTAAATGCTATAAAGTTAGAGTACAACAACTGTCAGACTCTGCACGCTGGCAAATTCAGGATCAATATAAAAGCAATAAACTGGTGTTTATATGATATGCTTTTTATTATTATTATTTGCTGTGACAATCGTTGCACAATTGCCATAATATGTCTCAATATTCACATTGAGGTTATTGAGTCACTTAAACATCCTCATCTTGACAGCTAGCTGAGTCTATTGATTTCTTCACAGAAACATTGCTTTGTCTTGTGTTTTGTTGTGTTAAGTATGCAGACGTGTTGCTCTTGGTCCGCCTGGTTTGCAGTAGCATATGATTAATAATCAGGCACACGCTTAATGACACATGGAGGTGTATCCTTGTTGAATAGGCATCCTCGTTAGTTACAGAGAGCATCGGTGAGAATAAATTCCTGGCCAAGAGTGGCACAATCACTGCCTGTGGGTGTAAACAACCTTCTTCCAACCGTGTAACTCTGAGACCATCGGATCTGTGAAAGTGGGCAGCCTGAAGCTTAAACATTGACAATAAAAGGTACGCGTTGAATTTGGGGAATCTTACAGAATGTGCAGCTCCAAGAGGAGCTTTAAGTTAAAAGTTCACTCATAGTCCCAGAGAAAAATCAGCTGAATCATAGCTCTCTTTTAAATGTTTCTCTTTCAGCTCAGTAACTTTGTTACAAACTCAGAAGGGTATGCAGGTTACATTTACACCACGTATAGGTCGTAATAGATACTTTTGGTCTCTTTAGACTTTATTTTTTAACCCCTGAAACTCGAATAATTGAAAGTGTTATTGATTACACTTTAAGGTTCAGTTCAGGGTTGTTTAGATAAATTAGCTACATTTAATGGGCCTTTTCACATTAGTAATCCATTAATTATTGAGTATGCCAAACAGAAAAGGCACCAAAAACTTCCCCACAAAAATCCATTATAGTAACCGTTACTTTCACATAAACCCTTACCTTACTTTCTTTTGAATTTCTCTTTATTCTTGGTGTGCTGGGTATCATTTTATACAGAGTGCATCCTGATGTGTTTGACATCTTTGAAGATTGGTCCATTGGTGTTTACCTCAGAGTTCAAGAGGAGAATTGTCCCAGATCTGAAAACCGTTTAGACCTGAAACAACCCATGTGTGCAAACTGGGACTTAGTTTCTCAAATTCAGGTAAACAAAAACGTTGCAGTGGTTACAAATGATACAGAAATAACAAGAAAAGATTTCTAAAACATCTTAATGTGGCCCATAACAGATCTGAGAACATCCGTGTCCTTGCTGTGTCAAATCAGATGGTAGTGGATTATGCAAATACCCACTATTATAATTTATAAAATGTGCATCTCACCTTGAGAGAATCGTCCACCTTCCACAGAAACATAAAGACCCACTGTGCTTCCCCTGCTCCTCTCTAGAAATGTAAACATCTCTTTTGTAGTTTGTCGAACTGCCCAGTAAGCCCTCACTATATAATGCGGGCAATATCTGTGTCCATCTGTGCGTTGGAATAAACAAGGCCATAACAGGAGTCCTCTCCTTTCATCGCACTGACCAAAAACAGGATATGGGAGTAGGCCGTGTGATAGTGGCAGACGAGGCGCTGGTTCTGAGCCACAGCTCCTCCATTGTCTAGCATGCTGGAGAAAGAGAGGGAGCTCCTAAAGAGGCCTGGCAGAGTTTCTGCTTCCATCTGCCTGTATGGCTCACCACGGAGCCCAGCTCACACCACTTGAGATTATACTCACGTCCAAGCTGTTACTGTAATTTGCATTGGCTCATAGGCAGAGGAGAGTGAAGAGGAGGAGGAGCTGTGCATGAAGCAGGGATGTTATAAGTGGTCCTGGCAGCTCGATGAGCTTGCCTGGATGTAGTTTTATGGACAAGTGGCATAAGCAGAGCCATATTAAAGTGCAATAATATGGCACTGAGCAGGTTGTTCTGCTGTCCAGGATGAGGGTCTGTGTTAGTAAATTACGGGAATATACCGTTTAAAACATAACCACCCCAGTCACATTCAGTATTGGTGTTGTGCTTTATAGTTTTATTATTCTCAGTTCATCTTCGGGCCTGTCTTCAGCTGCATATGAAAAACATCTGTCAGAATACAAACAAAATATTTGTTTTGGAAGACGAGTTCTTTGTAATATGTTTCTCAGATTAATGTTTAATTTCGTTGCATTAAAGATCTGAAGGAAAAGAAGAGAAAAACACAAAATCGGCAAACAAAACCCGGAAAGATGTGGACATGTGGATTAACCTGAAAGACAAAAACACTGAGCTCCGATGCTGTCCTCTCTATCTCAGATCATGAATCAAAGCTGATCCTAAAATCCTGAAAGCTTTGAGATTTCACTTGAATCCATTTGCAGCAGTTTTACACACAAAATACTTTCTGCAGCGTTGAATACAGCAGTAACACCCTGCACGGGGACACGTTGAGCACTAGTTTTCTCTTAATAAGAATAGCACAAAAGCAGGAGTCACATTCAGCTCGGCTCCACACGCACATTTTGCACACATCCCTATTTTCCCGGCTTCATTTTTTTTCCCCATTAACTCACAGAGGTGTCTTTTGGACAGCAATTTAGTTCAGCTTCTAATTTATCAAAATTTGCTAATTAACTAGAGACAGAAAACAAAGAGCACTTTCTGATAAAAAGCACACCGGCATTGGAATGGGTTGTGAGCTTTCGCCACGAGCACTCTGAGGCAGAGACGGCGGCTTTTATCTCGCCGGCTCATTCTAGCTGCCGGTAAGTCACCTCGTGGATCTTCAACTTTTACGCAATCGTATTCCCTTGATTGAAAATGTAAAGACTGAAAACAGCTTAAATGACATCTATTTCTCTTGGCGAGACTAAAAGGTGACAGCAACGTTCATCAAAATGTACGGCTGCAGCCTTCATAAGATAGAGAAAACAGACTGAGCTACAGTATATTGACTCTATGGAGACGTATAAACTTTGTCCACAGCATGGAAAAAATAGATGAAAATGAATCATGTTACAGATAAGAAAGAGCTAAATGTGCCATTTGCTTTGAAATAACAGGCCTGTCAGGTAGTTGATGAAAGCGTGTCGTGCAAACATTGCATTCATGTAATTGCTCAGAACATAGATAGGACAGTGACCTGGTTACACGGGGAAGGAGGGATGACACGTAAGGCTGTGATTCACTGATAAATGAACGCATGCAAGACTTTTTCCAAGGCAGCCCGTAAGTGGTAGGCTACCTGCAGGTTTTACTGGCTTTGTTTATGGTCCATCAGCAACATCTGAGTCATGATTTAATGATGCTGTTCAGACCCTCTGAAACTGTCAATTGTGAGCCCACATATTACACACAAATTATACTGACACGCTTTTCTCAGCTCTGCCCCGGCATTGTTAATGACGCTGTGGAAAACTCTGATATCTTTCGACAGATTTATAGTCCGTCTGTCTGTTTTTGAGACAACTGAAACACTGAGACATCATTTTTAAACAGTTATTTAATCCTTTTTGAGTATCTGGACAATATGCAGATTAGGAGGCACCAGGTTTACAACTTGGTGCTCAGATGCGCCGGGGCTGGATGGATTGACATTGTAAAGCTATCTCACATATTATCACTATTTTATCATTTTCACGGTGAGAATGGCAGGCGCTAATTGCTGGGTCAACAAAGGCTTTGTTGTCCAATACTGGGTGCAGCTGCATCAAGTTAATGAAACACTCACAATCAATCATTGTCCCACAGCTAAATTAACATACGGTTTTTCTTTGCAGCTGCTGCAGGCAGAACAGGTTGGGGAATTTTCACTTTTGATGTTACGTTCCATCCAAATCCATCTGCATTATGAGGCCATCCTGGCCAGTGGTGGAATTTTCTGTCCTTCTCTCATTAGAAAGAATAGAACCTCTGGTTTTCTGGGCAGCCAGGTTGCACCACCACCGATTCAGCTCTGCCAGCGTATGAAGTACAGCAGAATACTCTTAACCCACAGATACAAACCTGAACACACTAAACACTCCCAACTCAACTCAATTATGGCCACACCTGATCGCTTCAGTTAGCTCTAATAAGTTGCTGCTTTATTTTTCTATACAGACATATACAGTAATTTACACTATAGCTGCACTTGTGTTTTTGTTGATATGTTTCTGCATATTATATAAAGAACATATTGTCCTGGCAAAGCACCTTCATCAGAAAAAGAACAAAAGAACCATACTTTTGAGAAAGGTGGATTGATTCTGTGGGGAAATTAATTCTCTACATTTTTACCCATCCTCTATGAGGAGCAGAGGGCAGCCAACACATGCACATGCAAACACACACATAACCCGCCCAGGGACCAACTCCAGATCCACAACCTTTGCCCTGGTCAGGGTCAATGGCAGGAGTGATTAACCTCACGCATATGTTTTTGTGGGTGGGGGAAACCGGAGCACAGGGGAGAACATGCACACTCCACACAGAAAGGAGCGGAGGTCGACCCAGGGATTCGAACCCATGACCTTCCTGCTGTGAGGCATCAGTGCTAACCATGAAACCACCGTGCGACCCAGTGTCACCTTTCTGCCATATATGTTGTCTGGAAATGTCTGTAGTAGCAGTAGTAGTAATAGTAGTAGTATAGTAATACCAGAGGAATACAGTAACAGCAGTGGTAGTATTTTTTACCATCTGTCCAATGTGCTGCACTGTAGTCCAGGGGAAACAACGTTTCACTTGTCTCCAAGTCCAGAGTGGACTTATAAACTGATAAATAAAGTAAAGACTGTTTTTAAGTCCGGTGCTCGTTACCACCACTTGTGCTTTTATTGTGCACGTGTTATTATCTTGCGTAATGTGTGAGCTCTGATATTTTGTGGGGTTTTCTCCACTTTATTCCTGTACTTTTCAAGCTGAAGCACTTTAGTTTAAGAAAAACAAATTACACATAAAAATTTCAAGGCATGCCACACAAAAGTAAAGCGAAAGGAAGGCAATGGAAAATAAAGAAATATTTTACGAGCATGTCACCATCAGCGGCAGATTTGTGGTAGCGTTGAGGAATCAGGTGTCGGTTCACGAGGGTCACAGGAAATAAAGTGACAAGTACTTAATGACTACTGCGTGTTGACAAAGCATCGCTGGAAGCAGCCGTATTGATATTGATTCAAACATTCAAACCACAATTGGATTTATGTTTTAGTGTGATGCCAACTGTGTACATCAACACCGTACGTACCTGCTGTCAGTGTCTACGCGCTGTGTGTGTGTGTGTGTGTCGACATCATATCCTGCCTCAGAGTTATGAGACATTAGTACCACGACAGGCAGATCTCTGTGTTTAGTCTGTACTTGTTCTGGCATTTATTGCTCGTTGCCTTATTTGATTCATTCTCACGCTTGTTTTTCATTTGTATACAATCATAGCAGCTACTTGTGGTGCTGTGTGTGGCATCACTATAAAAAAGAAGGATAGCGGGGTCATTTAATGGATCCATGTGAGGATATTTCACAGAGGGTACCGGTGTTGTCTATCGTGCTTTCCAGGGTGAATGAATATGGTTGATTTAGTTAGTTAGCTTTATCAGAGTAACGGGCCTCACCCGCCTCATCTGATAGTTTAAGATGTTTCATTATGTTTCACATCCTCTGACATTTTAAAGCCTGGACCTCTTCCGTAACGTTGACAGCCATAACGAGCAATGTGCTGGATTGGTGTAGCGGAGTGGTTCTCAAACAAGTGGCATGGCCTGAAGATTCTTACTCTCGGTGGCAAATTATTCACAAGTAAAACATGTAGTTTTGTGAAGTGAAATCATTAGTCTCATTGAATTTCAATTTCAAATCCCTTGTTGAAATTAGCATAACTTGTTCCTCGTGTCAGTTCTGCACAGGAGGTTTTGTTGCGATTTTTCTGAAAGCTGGTCAGACGGCAGATAATTCCCTCTACAATACACACAATACACAGTGTGTCTGGGCACCTTGAAGTCCTGCATTCCATTACAGTAAATCAATCACATGCAGGTATTTCTTCCTTGTTTTGATGGGCTAACACACACTCATAAAGGGTAAATTTGAGCCACCGTCTTCTGTTGTTACTCAGGGCCCTGTGAGTTAATCACCTCTACATCCAATATTCATACTAAATCTGTTCACCTGGATCCACTGACAATAAATCACACTTGTTTTTGTAAATTAAATGATACTGTTGTCAGAGATAAAGTTATAGATATTAGATATTAACTCAGGAAAAAAAAATGATGATCCAGTATCAAGCTGATTGTAAAAAGACCAAATTCTCCACATTACAAATTTAGCTTAGATTTGAACTTCGGTCGCTTCATCCTTCCTTTTCTGTATTGTGTTTGCCTTTGTGTGTTCAGATGGAGCCCGCGTGTGCGCTCGTGTTTTTGTGTTTATCTTACAAACCAGCTGTAGTTGGTTTACACAAGTGTAATTGGACTATTAGTCTAATGTGATTAACAGATGATGTAGATTGTAATTTATTTTAGAAATTGTTAGTTTAATTGAGCACAATGAAGTAAATAATCCAGCTTCAGTACATGAAACTGCTTTGATTTAATCATGATTAGCGTGTTGCACAGTGATGGAGATGTTTTCAAGTCCCGCCACAGAACACATTTGCATTCTGCGGCGTATATCAGACTTCTGTGGTGGTGAATCATATAACGGGCATACATAATACCATCCAAGGGTACATACAGAGCAGGATCAATGCGGCGCAGGAGCCTTGGGAGGAGGATTTGAAACCAAGTGTGGAAGCCACAGCATCACACTTGCACAAAGCAGCACCATAAGGCTCCAATTCAAAGGCTCTATTCAGACTGTCACCACCCAGAAAGGAGAGCGTGGAGCCACTGTGCGAAGAGACAAGAAGAGAAAACATAAAACAGCCAGTCAGCGCGCAAAATCTACAATAAGAAGTGTTAACACAACCAAATATAGCACAAAGTAGCGTGCATCTGTGAGAAAATAGCTCTGTCACCACACGGGAACACGTGCAGCTGCAGCAGCTATTTATAGAACAATCAATCATATAACTGCTGTAATTGTAAAGAAATATTACTCCGCACCGACCCATATCGGATTTCAAAATAACCAAGCACGAAATAGAAATCCATAAATTGGGTGTCATTGAAAATCACTGCACACTCCACTATCGTTAGCGAGCTGCCCTTGCTTTTATCACACTGTTAGATTTATTCAGACGTTTATTCTTTTTTTACTTGCATGTTCCCCAACGTGGCACTTGAGAATCGGCTCCCTGCAGATAAACAGCATCGGCCGTACTTTGTGTAAGCAATCGAATGTACTTAATAACCGGACCTCAAAAGTACGGTTTCTCATATTTTTATGTCACGTTTCCCGTGCTGCAAAGTGCGACTTTTCTTCTTAGGACTTTGAGTCCCTGACAGCAAACCTAAACCTGTCAAGTGGCTACACTAAATAAGAGGACACCGCATTGTCCTGTTTATTCTATTAATCATGGCAGCAAACAGATGGAATGCAGTCACGGCGGGGGCTAGGCTTTGTTGTCGCAGCAATTTGTGCATAAAATGGATTGACTGGAACAACACCATATCTAATAATTCTGTTATGGATGCAGCTGTAAAATAACAATAACAATTACTTCAGAGTCTTGTCCATGTGAATATATGGAAATTGATTTGATTTGACCTTTCTTGGAGAAGTCGGACGTACTTAGAGAGCGTTACTTACAGATGTACGAGGTTTGACATTGTTCAATGTTGCAGAAAAATAAAATCATGAATAAAGGCTGTAAGGTACATTTTTCAAGCCTGGTTCACACTGCATGGTTTTTCAAATTGTACCAGAACGTTTGCCACAAAGAACGAGCAAAACACCGCAATGCTGCTCAAGTAAATCAGAGGAAGTCTTACAGAGCAGATCATGAGAAAACTTTGAAACAGAGCATCTGAAGACGCAAATTGGGTGCGAAATCTCTTAATTACCTTGCGGTGTGTACCCCCCACTGTTAATGAACAGATGACACGGATTCTTCCCATGCCCCACATGCGATGTTTCCTTGTTGTGTGACTCAGTCAATACTCAAGTGTCCACTTTTGGAAGGCATTCAGAATCCACAAATAACCAAAAGGGTGTAATTGAGCTGGATTTTCAGTTCGTCATCTTCCACTATCAACCCACTTTATTACACCAACTCACTCACTGCGGTCATTTGTAACTGTAGCAACAGTGACAGCTATCGAGGTGTGATTATATCTTTTAGGTGAGGTATCCAAATTAGAAAGAGCAGGTAGGAGGTAAAAGATAATTGGTTAAATCAATCACAAAAGTTGATGTATCGAAGCGGCGCGAAAAGTGATCCTAATGTTCTCGATCTTGTTTGGAGAAGCTGTTACAATTAAGGTTTATGGAGCTGCAAAAGTTTTTCTTCTCGGATCTATTGAAAGTTTTAAATGGGATGTAATTGAGAAGACACTCAGCATGTGGACGTAATTATAATATGTAAATGCGCCTCTGTTTACAACGTTACAACCAGCCCACCTCCTGATAGGATGTGACCACAAATCCCTGGAGCCACGGAGCTCAGTTTAGGCGTCCACTGGTGACGACAAAGATGACTCCGGCGAACTCAGGCTGTCAATAATTACGCCTGTTCCCTGACAAGAGTCACCAAAGGGCAGCCAATGGTCCCCAGCCTACACCATCTAATTGGCATTTACTGTTTCCTCACAAAGTCGTGTCGGGAAAATGTCCCCGCACGGCACAAGCTTTCTGGGCTGAGGCCACGCGGTGACGGCGCTTGTAGACGATGATTGACTTCTTATAATGTCACATTCTAAATATGTGTACAGCGTTCCAAAATATGTTTACTGAAGTAAACTAACAGCACTGTCATCAGAAAGCCACAGCATCACCGTGCACACTGAGTGAAAGTCCCGTCACCCAGTGGCGGATGCTGGCTGAATCATGGCCAGGCCTGTATTTGTGCGTGTCTTACCAGGTCTGTCGGCGGGTAAACTCAGGTGTTTCCTGTCAGTGTCATCCCTTTGGTATTACACCACAAGAGGGTGATGGTGATATGTGCAATAACGGGAACAATGGCCCCAGGAAATCCTTTAAAAAATGAACATCATTAAAACAGCAGTTCCTTGCTCACATCATGTTCTTGAATTTGTCTCCATATAGAGTCTGATAATGGTTAAGCTCTGACTTTATAGCATTTAATATGTATTTTAAACTTTTTACCCAATGTCATAGGAATATATCCTTCTCATCACATCATGAAATTTAGCTTTAAATAGCTAATAGAGCCATGGATGATTTTAAACATGACTATTACAGCCAAATCAATAATGGGAATGACAAAAGTACAGTTTTAAGGTACTTGCTAAGATGAAATACTGATGCTAATACCAAGTCAAAACGCTGGTAAAATGCAATTCAAAACAATTCAAAATCTAATGTAGAAAGCTGTTCACAGATATAAAACAAAGACAGAAAAGATTCCATATTTGTAATAAGGTAAACAAAGGTACCAGCATTACATCATGGAGAACGTGGAATATATTGTCTCTGTCCATTATTTCTCCATGCTCTGTATGTTCCACTGTCAGGAGGACAACATTTGATTTCAACTGACAGGTGAATCAAATCTCTGTTGATATATTTTGTCATATCAGACAATAAAATTGACGTTCTACAAAATTCAATTATTTGTTTGATTTCATATCTTCAGCTGCTCAGATTCTTCATTCAGGTCTTAGCTGCAGGTGTAGAACTTTGGGGTGTTGTTTCTTTTCTTTTATTATATTTTTCTGTAATTGTGCTTTTGTAGCTGAAGACAACAGATGTCCACGGCAATTAGTGAATTCCAGGATGTAGGGCGGAGCCACAGTTTGTTTGTTTGGTTGTCACAATACGTGCCGCTTAATTGAAAATGTATTAATGTGTGTATGTGTGTGTGTATTCTCCCGTGGGACAGTTGGTGCAGCAAAAATAAAGCTAAGGTTGAACTCACGTCCTACCTCTCCTGCATATTGATTCAGTAGCCCCCACCAACATTAAGCAATAAAGCAGAAATAGGAATCTGCCCTTTTCTTTATATTGAGTCAACCATTCATCTGCACACGTCCCCTCTCAACATCTGTTGAGATTAAAGTCTTGCTTTTCGGGCAGCTCAACATCCTGTTAATGAAATTCAAAGACCTACATTCTACACCAGAGTTGCCTTGGCAACAAAGTTTTCTCCTCCCTGAGATGCAGAGAGATCAATAGACTATCCTCGCCGGTGTGGCAGGAAATGCTCTGGCACAGATACTCCTCTGAGAAACCACGAACTTTGTGGCCTAGTTACCATTTGAATACAAACAATGATGAAAAGCCAATCTTATATTTAAAGATTCTCCAAATTTCCACATCAATGCGGTATTTATAGTGGAGCAAAGTTAGTTAGTTGTGATGAAAAAAAATCTGTCACTGCATCTTGCATCAGAATATGTTGCATAAGGAATGCCTTTAGCCTACTTAATTGTTGTAACTTTCCATGTTTATTTAAAGGCAAATTACAAGAATTCATTTAGACGAGCTGGGCGCACTCAGCTGCTAACAATAAAGGAGCTTTGCTGAATAAATCAATGCTCGCTGGGGGTTTGGAAATTCATTTTCCTGCTGTGATTTTTGTGCATAACCTCCATATATTTGACTTATTGCTGAAAATAGCCATGACCGTGTTGTACGTTCTCTGGATCATGTGTTAGTCCGTGAATAAATTGCGTTGTGGGGTTGTTTTTGTGTTGGAAGAGCCGGAGGAGCCCACAAAGCTCCAACAGGCAGGGGAAACGTGTCAACACCAACAAAGCTTTGGGTCTGCTGTCTCACTGGAAAACACTTTAAAGGTCCAGTGCAGCCAAGCCTGAAGTTCAAGTAATACAAATGTCAGTGTTGGGTGTAGTATATCATCAACTGTCCCACCTGGGTGACTTCATCTGTTGAATTCACAAATTGTAATGTGTCTGTTTGACTTCCCTCAACAAATGACAACGGGCTAACCCAGATTTTAATGAATGCTGTGATTGGTTGACAGCATTTCATATTTAATGAGGTGTCCCGATGTGTGTCAGCTAGTATGCAGCCAGCAGGGTGTGGATGTGTCTGTGTGTGCGTATGCTTTGAACCGCCATTTTTAGAATAAACGTGTCAAAATTTGCCAGATTTGGCAGAAATGTCCAGATTCTCACAAACCAAGAGCCTTTTAGCTTTGTTAAGTCTTTCAGAAGCCAGATTCAATGAAAAATAAGAGTGCAGGGATTACTTAAGATCCTCAGGGGACAATTTAGGGGTTGGTGGTACTTTGGGGATGAGGTACTGCTGCTGTGGCCACGCCAGGAGAGAAAATCAGGGGAGCTGGTTCTGTAAACAGCATCTCATCCTACGGAGCATTGGTCGAACACGGAGAAAGAGGCACTAAAATCAGAAAGAAATTGGATGAACCATCAAAAACACTTGCTGCATCTGAAATCAATTGAAAGCTGTTCTCAAGTGAATTAAAATCCCTTTTCTGGAACTTTGAGACAACACTTTGCTGTTGATGTACACGCTGGATGTGTGCAGCCTCTAAACTACGTCCCTGTGGGCGCTGAGGTGTCTGCAGCTGTAAATCCACCTTTATGTCATGTTCTGTAGCTTTAAGGACAGATTTTCACACGCGGCCTGACATCTTACCGTTATCATCTAAACGGGCTCCCCAGTAAACAGTCAAGCTTAAGGCATTAGAGGGCAAGATGGATGCATCAAATGGAATGTGGCATCAGCACATCAGCGTTTGATTCGCTGGGCTTTCTCATGCCTATTAAACACGAGGATCACTTTTGACTCCTGTCACCACGGTGTGACTGAGATCAATACCTCAGTCAATAAACTCAACCCCTGTAAATAGAGATCAGAGAATTGGAACATCCTCCCAACCTGAGCTTCATCCAATAAACTGTCCACCTGATGGACCGGAAAACCACCTGCTTTCCTCCATTTCACCTTGACTTTTTCTCCTTACATTATTCACATGACAGAATTCTGTTGGATTCCACAGAACATCTCTGACACACGAGGAGATCACGGAGCCTGAAAAGGTCACAAAACTCCCGGACAAGCACCCTTTCCTCCCTTTAATACTCCGTCTCACGAGGAGGCCGGGGCGCGATAAGCGTTATTATGTGATAGGCAGGTATTCAGTACAGGAAAAAAAAACCTGGCGTGATAATTCAGTAAATGATGCGGTTCAGCCGTGATGTGATGCAGCCTGGTGGCATATTTCCATGCCACTAAAGACACTCTGTTATTTCCATTTAAAGGGAACACAGTCATGGACCTCGCACCGTGTTGGCGATGCCTTTCATCATCCCAGGTGTTATTATTTCAGAAAAGCTCCGTTGCATTTTGTGATTGATTCTTTGCTGGCAGTCACGGTAATCTTGGACCGACTCTATATTTTTGCAGCTCGCTGTTCTAAAGGCAGCGAGGTTATTTATTAATACAAAGATCTCTATTTTCTGACCGAGCGTCTCCGTTGTTTCTGTTGCCCTGTTTCACACGTAGGACCTGGAAACCGATCAACAATGGACCGGCTGGCTCTCTGCGTGCTGCTGTGTGCGGCGTTGGTGAAGGGATACAGCTGTCCCGGCCGCTGCATCTGCCAGCACCTCTCCCCCTCCCTGACGCTGCTCTGTGCTAGGACCGGCCTGCTGTTCGTGCCCCCCACCATCGACCGCAAGACGGTGGAGCTGCGACTCACCGACAACTTCATCACCATCATCCGCCGAAAGGACTTTTACAACATGACCAGTCTGGTCCACCTCACTTTGTCCCGCAACACCATCAGCCAGATTACCCCCCTGGCCTTCGCGGACCTGCGATCCCTGCGGGCCCTCCACATGGACGGGAACCGCCTCAGCGTCATAAAGAGCGATCACTTTAAAGGTCTAAAAAACCTGAGGCATCTGATCCTCGGAAACAACCAGATCCACCAGGTGGCGCCCACTTCCTTCGACGACTTTGTTTCCACCATAGAAGACTTAGATATTTCCAACAACAACCTGCGAGGCCTGCCCTGGGAAGCCATCGCCGCGATGACGAACATTAACACGCTCACCCTGGACCACAACTTGATCGACCACATCGAAGCTGGGACCTTCACCCTGCTCACCAAGCTGGTCCGCCTGGATATGACCTCCAACAGGCTGCAGAAGCTGCCCCCGGACAGCCTGTTCCAGCACGCCCAGGTGCTGTCCGACGCCATGGGCCCCATCCCGTCCATTTTGACTGTGAGCTTTGGGGGGAACCCGCTGCACTGCAACTGTGAGTTGCTGTGGCTCCGGAGGCTGACGAGAGAGGACGACCTGGAGACCTGCGCCTCACCAGAACATCTCATGGACAAGTACTTCTGGTCCATCCAAGAGGAGGAGTTTATCTGCGAGCCTCCGCTGATCACCAAGCACCTTTCCACCAAGCCCTACGTCATGGAGGGTCAGGGTGTGACTCTCAAATGCAAAGCTGTGGGGGACCCAGACCCAGAAATTCACTGGCGTTCACCGGACGGCAAGCTGGTGCACAACAACTCCCGGACCATCCTGTACGACAACGGCACCCTGGATATCCTCATCACCACGCTGAAGGACAGCGGGGCCTTTAATTGCGTGGCCTCAAACGCCGCAGGCATCGCCACAGCTGCTGTGGAGATCAACATGATCCCCTTACCGCTGTTTGTCAACAACACCGGCCACATGCGCGAGGACCCCGGCCTCTCGGACATCACCACCTCCTCCAAGTCTGGCAACGACACCAAGAGCTACGACAAGCAGGACAGGAGGGTTTTGGTGTCCGAGCTGACCTCGTCCTCCGCTGTGATCCGCTGGCCGTCGGAGCGCCACATCCCCGGCATCAGGATGTACCAGATTCAGTACAACAGCACAGCAGACGATACCTTGGT
>OMNV01010888.1:37167-53343 GCA_900303265.1 Brotula barbata | reverse complement strand
CGCACGTAAACACATGAACTCGTGCATGATGCAGATTTACACACACAAACATACACCACTTCAAACTGCAGAAGCTTCATTGAGGTATCAGCCAAAGCAATTGTGTTTGTCCACCTGGGTATGAAAGAGCCATTCTGGCCTGTGTGGAGGACACAGCAGTGTGGTACGGCTCAAGCCGGAGCCCAGCTAGGCTACGTCTGTCTCAGGCTCTCAGGGAGGGGAGCAGCCAAGTGTGGATGCACCTCATTACCTCACTCATCCACACACCAATTACCCCTAAATAAATACACCCAGCCCACAGGCAGCAACAATGACATCCAGCCTGAAAGGGAAGAAAGGACACCGTTCAGAAAGCATTTGCACGCATAGAAAAGTGCTGTTGGATAATGATGAAAAAAAGTACAGAGAAAAGAAGAGAAAAGAAGAACATGCAGGGGGCTCCAAGTCTTTTAAAGAGCTCAAAGACGAATCGGAGAAAGAGAAAGAATGAAACAAACACCGAGCAAGCAGAGTGAAGTGATTCAGAAAATGGACAATTTCTTGCTAAATTTCACCCTACACATCCGCAAATTATTGTTGTGTGTGTGTGTGTGTGTGTGCAGGGGGGGACATAGTTTAATTGTTTTAATGCAAGCAGCCATGAGATAGATCTGCTGCAGACTAAAATGGGCATCGCTGTAGAACTGACGCATATTTGCATCAAAGAAGGACCACTTGTGGTGACGGTAACAGCAGTGTGTCCATAGGCCAGAGAACATTTAAAGACAGAATCAAAGGGCACTTTTGTCCAAAATACTTAATCCGTGCAAAGTTTGAGAAAATATAACAAGTTGTATGAAATGTGACAACAATCCCTCCGATTATCAACCAAACTTGGTATTCCTAAACACGAGAAATAACAGTAAGTGGCGAGAATTCTCTGTTAATGGACTAAGACGATGAGTGAAGAATGCAGTAAAGGTGTGTGGCAGAGAAAGGAAGACAGATGTGTTTTCAGGGAAGGGGGGCACGGTCCAGAAGTGGAAGCCAAGAGGAGTCTAGTTCATTCATGCCCCCTCCCACTTGCCCACCTCCCTCCATGTGGGATATTTCTGCATGAGTGACTCTGTCATACCTGAGGGAAAATGGTCTCACTGCCTTTCTCTGTCTGTCTGTCTGTCTCTCTCTCTCTCTCTCTCTGCCCCAGTTCCTGCCTACCTCTCCTCATGTGACAGAGCTCTGACTACAGACTACAGATGAAGAATGGGCCTGTGGTATGGCCAGCCTGCTCTGTTGACAAAAGGGAATGCGGACTAAATGTTACACAGTAACACAAAAAGTAGAAATGGGCATCCACAGCCTTTTCCAGATTTGGATGAATAAGAAAAACGTAATAATTAATTTTACAATCACTTAACTATATTTCTCAACATACCTGAAGGCAATGGAAGGAGGATGATTCACTTCTTGTGACACCTGAGCAGTCAGGCGAAAGGTGAATCTTTAAGTGAGTGGAGGTGGTATGGAGGGGAAGCAGACTGTGTACGTACGAGCATATCCCAACACAGAAAACAAACCCACATGACCAAAGTTGGCCGATTCACCTGACCAGAGGCAGATTCCTGTTCTAACAGGGAGAATGTCTGGGAACGTGTCGGTTTTCCACGCCGTTGATTCTGTGTAATAAAGAGAAAATGATGGATGGAATGGAAGTGAAAAGAGCAGGTTCATTAAGATTCCTTCCCGATACAGGACTAATTGATGGAAGGCATTTTTACATTGGTCTGGTGCCACAGGTGGGTGGAGTAGAATTGACATGCTATGGCAGCATAGTCGAGATTCCTGACGTATGGCTCAAACTTCACAATGCATGGGAATCCCAGGCTCTGTCACACACATGCACACAGCACTCACGCAACGTCTGCGGTGACCTTTGTGACCTTTCACTAACAGCTGGGACTATAAATAGAAGGAATCTTTTCATCGCCTCTGCTTGGCCAGGAGATTCCTTCTGGGAATGCAACTACTTTTAATTTCCACTTCATATACACTGATATCTTATTGACTTTTTATGCATATGGTAGGCAATGTAGGCATACACACATAAACGCAGACACTTGGTTATGTGAGATATTTAGAAAGTGTGAGAAATGGAGGAGGCGCACAGGTAAACTTGCTGACAATGTACTCTGGCACGTGAATGTCTTGTATGGAGAGGTTTGCGTGACATTTTAGGTTTCACACAGTACTACACGCCCGACAGGAATGTGCAGGAGATATGCAGAATCTTGAATAAACGCCCAGAGATGTTTGATGCATCTCGTCATAATACAGTAACAATAGGAAATAATCCCGCTTTTGTTTATGACTTGAAATTATTTGACACCCTCTGCCTTCAAAATATGAGGACGTGATATTGCTTTCTTCATTGTTTTTACTTAACCTTGTGCCAGTAATTCATGCAGTATATGGATGCCATTTTACATATTCAGCCATGTTTGTATATTAATAAATGTTACGTCTATGTTATTTATCTGATGTATGTTTTTATATGGCCTAATATATTTGTCTGAATTTATTGTGTACAGCATGGTGGCAATGTTCTTAAAACCGCATGAACACTGTCCACCTCTCACTGCCCTCCTGGTACGTACCACCATTACCATGTCCTATACACTTACAAAGCCACTCAAGCATCTTGAAATTCACTCAGATCAAATTTGACTCTACCATATAAGGATAAAATAAAGACGTATGATCTCACATTATGATACAATCTCAAAATTAGCAGGAACAGAAAGCTCTATCCCATTACAGATATATGAGCCACATATCCATATATTGGCAAACACACTTAGTTCATCTGCCAAATCCCTAAATTAACACCTTTTTGGTGAGAAAGCCCAATTTGGAACACGTCACACCAACACCACAGCTGGCATTCAAGGGTAAAATTAATTACTTCAGATACATGTGCTTCCTCTCAAAGTGGCAGACTTATTTGCATTGAGGAACATTCAGCAGAAGTAATCGATGCACACACAAAATACGGCCACCCAATGACCCTGGCCCCATCTCAAAGTCTCTCCCCGTCCCCAAAGCCCCGACGACTCAGCCATGCATGGAGGAACAAACACAGGTAGGGAGAGCAAATCAGACTGCAACAAAACACAGAAACATGAATGGGAAGCATTACAATGATGGGCTGGATGCAGAACAATGAGACCACCATTAAACAAACGGCAAATCCCAGGATGGGCTGAGGGAGTATGATACAGATTACAGGCACCTAGTCCCTGCCTGGGGAACAGGGGAGAGGGAGAAAAAAGGACACAATATTGCAATCTGACAGCTGACGTCTTCATATAAATGTATGAATTTACATTCCAATTAGAGGAAATTTACATCTTAATCACAGCGAGCAGTGTGTTGGTCCCTTGGTTAGAGTGTTGCTACGGTAATGAGGTAGGATGCTGCTGTGCTCTCTCATCCAGACAGTGATCTGTCAGCAGACGACACCTCCCTGTTATGAGGGAGATGCACCCTTAAATGCAGCCGCCACAATGATCCAGTAATATTCGATGAAATCTGTCTTAAATACCAACAAGGTGGGAGCTGCCACCCGAGAATAATGTGCCAAATATGGAGTTTGAAAAACATCAAACATATCTTAAATACAGTGCACTGAAGCAGGAGTGTCTTTAACTGTCATTCAAGTGACAAGCTTTCAGTATTTTATGGCAATCAATCTCTAATTTCCATACTAATAATGGGTAGATCATCTTTAATGGTTTGACTTTGTTTTATGGCATTTGAAATGGATAGTGAAGCCGGTGGAGGGATTACTCAAACGTATCATGTCATGGGATCACGTGCTGCTCTGGTCCTAATGAACGGAAAAAGAATGGGTGAAATGGAAGAATTCTGAATTCATCAACAATATTAGCGACCATTCGTTCACATCACTGTAACACCACCAGGTTTATATTGAGTTTAAATATGTTTGATGACACGATGGTGGTTTAGCTCAAGTAGCAGACCAGGGCTCCTGATGGTTTAAAACTAAATCCTCCCTAAAACCACAAAGTAGTATTAACTGTATTATTTGTATCAATTGTAAAAAAAAAAAAAAAGCCATACTGTGCATATTAATCTAATAGATCCACAAAAGAGACAATTTAATGAAAACTTGAGCATTTAAACTTTAAACAACTTGCGTCTGGTGAATCACTCACTTGCATCTCGCAGATTGCTGACAATGCAATCAGGAGCGGCAGATTAGCTACAACCACATATATAAATCAATTTAACTCAGTTCTTCGCCACGGTCACACTTGACTTTAATACGGGGATGAGTGAACAAAAAATTGGAGGTAAATGAGGCATGGCTTCTTTATCACCTACCTCAAAGCCAATCGGGCCTTTCCCGTCAGAGACACTGCTCTAATGGCTGATATCTATGGAAGCAGCCTATTACTGGATACTGCCTGCAATTAAGACAAGTTAGATTACACCAGCCCAGTGCCTTCTCTCTGATATGTAGGCAGCCATTAAGGCCAGAAATGGTGATGCACATGTACACCACAGAGAAAAGCCACTCGGCCTGTGTGGTTAAAAGGGAAAAAAAAGAGAAGGTAAAAAAAGACCATCAGAAAACAATGTTGCGTGTCTGGAGTTAAAGCTAGATGCATCCTCAACTATCACATGGGATGATACATGTGGGGCGGGGCTGGGATTCCACTTTGGCCTGTGGATATTTGGAGAAAATGCTGGGAAGTTGCACACACCCATAAGTTCCACATATTCTAACCTTCCAGGTTGATTGCAACAGCAATGCTGCTGCGCAAGTGTATTTCTGTCTTAATATCCAAATGAGATCACATACCTGAGGGAAATGAGCTTCAGAAATTGAGTTTAGTTTAGATGTCTACCATGATTATATCTTAAAACGGGTGCCATCTTATACGATGCCATGTTGACTTTGTGTCTGACAGCAAATGAGCTGAAAGAATGAATTTGAAGGCTGTTAAATTGGAACACTTCTAAAAGGCTGACCAAGATTAAAAAAGAAGAGAGACGAAAAAAAGAGAAAGAGGGAGTCAAAGGGGAAGTAGGAGAGTGACTTTAAGAAGGGAAAGCACTCCCTGTACCCAAAGTGAACCTTGCTAACACTCTGCCTACTCTAATATTCACAACTACACATGCTTCCATTCCTCACCCATCTAAGCACGCAAACCCTCCTCTCAACACATGCACGCACCATGACATACAAATCAACTCAATACAACAAAATAATTTCACTTGCCACAAAAAAAACCACATAAGCACATTGAGAAAAGGTGCCGGAAATGCAGTACACTCATATCATTAAAATGCTGTGTATTTCATATCCCTTTTCTTTGCAAGTTTTCTGTTAATGCAAAAACTGAAATTATAATTTCAACGAATGACATATTTTTAAGGCTGTGCATCAAATGATGCCATTTTACTTTTCATGTACTTCACATTTAATTGGAAAGTGATTCATAGGGAGGTTTTCTCTTACTGAGCATGAAAAGTTCTGATATCTCAAAATTAAGTCTTTTATCTAAAAAGTACTTTAATATTTTCATCAAATGTGATTTTATATACAGTATTCAGTCAACGAACAAATCCCAAAACACAATTTTGTATCCTCTATCTTTGGCTTTGCTAAAACTGGCACTAAGCATCCAAATTAATTTACACAATAATAGCACCGCAACATTTTCTAGGCATTAATACGTCATGATCTCCAGGTTAAATGCCTGGTAAACACAGCCAGAAAAATACACACGTGTACACACACATACACAAAAGGAGATGGTGCATGCTTCGATGGCATCCCCACACAAGTGAGCTGTGTAAGTGAGCATACACGGTCAGGCCATCAGATCAGTTCCCTCTCCAAACATGAAGCCTTTAATAGATGTGAAACTCCAGGCCCTGGATTTTTTCACACCACTGAGTTGCAACTTACACAAAAAAACCAGGAGGCATAGGACTACATAGACACTCAAAAAAACAGAGCAAAACAGACTGAAAAAAACATTTGTGATGAGGTCCATAATAACAGATATTTCTGATTTGATTTGTGTCTCCAAATCATTTTAGACGTGACAACAAATACACTCATTTGCAGGGAAAAAAACCCAACACATCAAAAGAATTCTTAGCGTAACATATGGAGTAGCCTTAGTGGCCTTCCAGGACTTGGGGGGTGGTGGTGGTAGGGTTACACAGGGGGTGTAACGCTCCGAGGACCGTAGGCACGCTAGGGAGAGGTGAGCTGTCACACCCCATTATGATCACTGCCTGAGCTCAGAAAGGGGGAGGGACAGGAGAAGAACAGGCACAAAAAAGCTTCTTCCACTAACTGCAATCTAGAGCCATCCCCAGTCCTCCTCATCACTAGCTAGCAGTGGAGTGGGATGTGTAATCACGGTGTAAGAAGAACGCAAAGATACATACCAATTACGTATTTGGGTTTGATTAATATGGAGAAAAAGTACAACCAAACGAGTACTGTTGAGAAAGGTCATAGGCCACAGCTGCTGACATTAAATGCTCAACTTCCATATCATCTAGGCATTCCATTATCAGTAATTAGTTTATAATGTACACTTGCAAATACACCCTTTTCAAACGTGTGCATCAGAAAATTGTTTGATGCACAACTCAGCAGCAGAGATACTTGCATTATTATTATCCCAGTACATGCAAGCCTCAGTTTTAACCTTTGCTGCCTTTTGTGTCAGTTTTGATGCGCACTGCTTAGGCACATTCTGTTCCCCAGATCCCAATCCTAACACCCCTGTCACTCATCATCACTCATCATTGTTAGGACAAAAGGAAAGTTTGGTTAAGCCACACACTGGAGTACTCTCCCAGCCTGCGCCTCCCCCCGACATCACATATTCACATATGTGTTTGTTGGGTAGCATTCGCACACCGACAAATTCAGTGCATGTGTGACCACCGACTCACACAAGCAAATGGACATATTTATTCGTCATGGTCGCGTACTGTCACACACACACACAGTCATTTAGCGCTAAAATAGACGTGATCAGCTTGGAGATGTATGCGCATATTATCTTTTTTTCAAAGCAACCACAACAAATTTTAATTTTCTATCTAAATCATCGATGTAAACCATTCAGATCAATCAATCTGGAAATTGCATCTTTGGGTCACCTCGACGTTTGCGCAGAACTGTCAACCTTTCCCGCTTTGAGCCGCATCGATGCGCTGTGCTGTGCTGTGCTGCTGTAGTATGCTGAAGCTCAAATGTGGTCACAAAGTTCCTGATAAGGCACCATCACCTTGCCCTAAAACTTGCCTTTTGAAGTGCAGGACTTGTCCTTCAAACGGCCTCTGAATCATCTACTGAGAGTAATTAAAGTCTTTTCATGGCTCTATATGTGGTTTAACTATCCTCCATCATTTGGACAGGCCTTTCAATAGCCACCTGTGAACTCTGAAGAACAGGGACACTGCCTCTCATAAAATTCATGACCACTGCTGCATTCAGCCGCTATAGTAAACGTCTCTCAATAGCCAACCCCATTTAAAACAACACAGTATGCTGGCTGTTAGGGTCAACGTTTCAGACACAATCATATTCACAGTGGTTAAGTAGCTACCATGCTTAGCTGAAACAAATGTCTCTATGGTCTGTTTAAATATAATAAATATAAATAAAGCGATGATTGGCTAACTTATTGCTCACTGAGAAATACATTACCACTGTGTTTATTATTTTTTTGGTTGACTAGCTGGCTAGCCATTTCATTGTAACTAATTCGTCACTGTCCTGTAGCATCACACGAAATCATGTTTTGTACACAATAGCACTGGCAGCATTTAAAGTCAGCGTTTTTCCAGGTTGAGGGTATGAGACATTGGGAAGATGTGCTGGGCTCACACCCGTGCAGTGCAGCAAACACACTCTTTCGCAGAGCAAAGAGTGGACCTTAGTATTTGGTTTAAGCTATATGAGCATAAATGTCTTGTACTTTGAATGTACTTTGATTTACTCCCTCTGCCTTGGCTCGCTTGGTGTGGACAACAAACAATCTGAAAAAGCTAGCGCGAATTAAATCCAAATTGCCATGAAATTTATCCACTTCAGAACGGACGTGGCCTAACATACACAAATACGGCAGACATACAGAGAAACACACTCACTTGCTCCTTCTCCTGACCCCCCAGGACACTGAGCTGTGAGAGTGTGGGAAAGTTATTTTTAGGACCCAAGCAGAAAGCGTTCCGGAGTTGGATGCTCCTGCTCCGGATCAACATTCCACCTTTGAACAATTCCGACAATGGAGGTATTTGTGCCCACGATGGCAGTTTTTATTTTTTTCTGTGGACCAACTAGAGTGCGGGAACCGTTCCCTTTTGCTAGCTGGTTCAAACTCAAGCGCCACATAAACAAACTTTCATTCACACCTATGGGAAATTTAGGCTTTCATATTAACCCAACCTGCTTGACTTTGGACTGTGGCAGGAAACCACAGCACCTGGAGGAAACCCACGCAGATATGCAACGAACCTGCAAACACTGCACAGGAATATCTCAGTCATGTGGATTTGGATTCAACGTTAAGTGTTCAAGGACAACATTAGGCACCAAGCCGCCCCTCTCTACTTTATGAATAATGTTCAAATTAATAATAATTAGAGTTTGTCTTTAGTAACGATCTCCACACAGTTCCTGTTGTGTAATCAAATTTGTTATATTATCATTTGAAATATATTTATATATATATATATATATATATAAACAGACAGTAAACAGAAATGTACAAATTATCCCTTGTTGTAGAAAAAAAAGAAAAAGTAGAAAAGGTTTAGAAGAAGATTTTCTGTTAAATATTACAATTATAGTTAAATATACAATCTTTGCTAGTCTTGTGTTTTTAAGGTAAATAATGAATAGACTAAAGAAAAAATTGGACACTGTTTACTAAGCGCAAGAAAAACATTATTCACAAATCGGGGACACGATGAAGACCCAGTTTAGAAGCACCAGGGGGCTATGGTTCCCCAGTCACTACCATTATGCTAATAGTGTGCATTTTCTGAACATACCATGCCCTATAGTACCACACGACCACAGTGATGTGGGGTTGCATGCAACTAACCGTCTCTCTCTCTTTCACTCGTGCTTGTGCTCCCTCCCTCTCTCTCTCTCTCTCTCTCTCTATTTCTCTCTCTAATGGGAGCTGAAGACACAACTAGGGCTACTTTAATCAGGTCTGAGTCCAGCGTGGTCAGTTTCATCTGATGGGGGCTGAGTTGTGTACAGACTATGTTAAGGGTTCACTGCTCACTGATAAAACAGCTTCACTTCCAGGACAAGTGCAGCCAGATCGCAGTGTTACTCAGTCTGGCAGGAGGAGCACATGTGCCTTGTTTTGTTTTATTTTGTTTTAATGTTGTCTGTTTGTGTGATTTTCCCCCTGGGCATTTGACTCATTGGAATTGTTTTACCCAGTGTCCTCGGCATTCACTTCACTCACAATCTACCTTGAACATATAGCAGGCCAACTCTGTCAACGTTATGGTATACTTATGGTCGGTTGGCATCTCCCGGTATAAAAACACGGGATTTCATTTTTAGGTGAGATATGGGTGATCAGTATTAAAGTTGGCTGCTTCTTCAGCAAACCTACATTACATTTTATGCTCCCATCACAAACTAACTCAAAAACACACATATACACACACACACACAATCCTCACAAGCTGGGTCCTGTATGCACATTTGCAGCATAGATAAAACCCCTACTAAATAATAGATGCAAATCTGATGTATGTTGTGAATATTGTTCGACTGGGGGGTCCAATCGCGTGCCACTGACTGGCCTGCACAGAGCTTTCTCACACACGCACAAACCGTGAGCACACCTCATTCCAAAATGAGACAAAGGGTGGGGCGCACCAGGGAAGGAAGTATAAATTATTTACCGGGAATATTATTCAAAAAGCCCATTCCCATCTGATCCTGATCCCGAGTCAGAAGTACGAAACGCAGGCAGATATATGGACCTAAGGACATCATGTATACTACTAATAGGTTCAGGACATCCAGTAAGTCTATTGTATATATCACCTATTATATATACTGTCAGTCTGTGAGAATTAATTGTGATCCTCTATTGGAAGTGAATATTTAATGACCCAGTTGAGTTCTTTCTCTCTTTGAGTTCGACGTTGGAATTTCTCTGTTGTCTTGTACCACACATTATTTGAGACATGAGGAGGCAGACATACAGCCGGGCATGTAATAAAAACAAACAAATTAATAGCCTCTATGAAGTGGGACTCTGTCCAACTCATTCTGCATTCTACACTTCTTTCTTTCCCTCCCTTTTTATTTCTCTCTCAATACGACACTTTGGTGCCTCTGAGGAAAAGCCCTCATTTTAATTAGACCTGACCTGAGAATCACTTAACTGCTCCTCTCTGCTTATGCCTCCCCCTCCTCTCCAAGCGTTCCTCACATAGGTCCATTAACACCCTTCCCTTGGCACCCACAAGCTGCAACAGGGGGCAGACACAGGCGTTGTCTTAAAGACATTTTGAGGACATGCCAAGAAACATTAACCTACTCAACCAAACCTCCCTCGGACCCTTTCAATTCAATTTCCTGGTTCCTTTCACTTTTTTTCTGGTGTTCATGATTATCTTATTCAAAACAATATTTGATAACACTCCTCTCAGCGTAAAAATGTATCCAACATACAAACAAACATCCCAACAGATGAGTAAAATCAAAAAGTACAGAGGTTAGCTGTAGCCAAAACATGTGCATAGGTAACACAGACATTGACTCATAGAAGTCATCAGGTCCACTCCAACACTCAAAGAAAAGACTAATTTGACACAAATCCCTGTCTTATACTGTATTTGACCCTGTGACCTGCCTGTGGCACCCCGGTATCCCGCAGGCTCAGTGCCTGTCAGTTTAAAGGGTCACACAAAGTTAAGGGGAATGTCATTTTGTACCATCTACATTCTTCAGGGCTTCATCCCCAAAGCATCTCAGATTGTGAAACATGTGGCAGAAGTGTGTATCGGCTTAACATGAGCAGACGGGAAATTTCTCTCGGTTTGTGTCACATATGAGATTACACGTGTGTTGCTCAATAAGTATGCACGCACCTTATGAATGTCAATAAGTCTAAGTGTGGCATCAGGTAATGTTTGTGTACGTGTGGATGAGTATGTGTTAATCTTGTCTAAACACCTAACACTCTTCTACCTGCTCAGACAGGGCCACGGGTTAATTCTGGCTTCAGGCACCATGGCTAATAACTGCTCATCAACCGCAGCTTGAACTCTCCAAAACGTCAGCGGTTACTGTGGTAACCTTATCAATGCACCGATAGAACCAATGAAAAAAGCAGAGCTACCACAAATAACAAAATACAACAACATATATTTATTAACAAAACCAGCACAGCATACTGACATAGACAAATCGTTTCCTCGTTCCTGTGATGTCGGACGATAAATGTATGAGTCAAACAACAGTTAATAAACGAGTTATCAACCCGACTTCGTGTGCTGTTGCGGTGACATGTAGCTGCCTGATCAAATTTGCAAAGACCTTGTGCTGTCAATCACCGGCTACTTATCACCTTCACATCGCAAATTAAGATCTACTCATAAACATTGCGAAAATATGGAAAAAGGAGTTTTGAATAAATAAAAAAAAAAAAAAAAGGCCACAGCAACAGGTTCACCATGTGGAAGATGACAGATATAGACACACAAGCTGTGAACTGTCCCTCACATCTGTCTGGGTCACAAAAAGACCCAGTCGGAGAATTCAGTAATATCTGGCCCCAGGCAGAGGTGTCCTGCAGTTAGAGTAAATGAAGTGATTAGTTGGGATGACGTGGGCTGTCACATGTCAGACACATGGCTCAGAATCCAATCACTATCTCATATGTCAATCAATATGGCCCACCGTGGAAGTTAACAAACAGGTCAAACATGCCAGCCATGTAGACGGTGCAGTCAGAACACAACGGTAGCCCTGTATGCACACAAATATGCATAGCTATACTGATTTGACCAAAGTCGCTGCAGAAAGGCATGCAGAGCCAACATGCAGTCATTCCTGCAAGACATTTCCAGCTCAGGTGACATATAACTAAGTGCAACTAATCTTAGTGCCAAAGAATAGAACATGAGAAAGTAATAACCTATTACAAGCCCAAATCTGTACTTTTATTGATTTGATGCATGACTGATGGGTGGTGCAACACCGTTCTCTGGGAAATTCCCTCACACACAACAATGATGCCAGCCTGGAATTGAGACTGACATTTCATAAAATGTACACTGTTAGCTCAACAATCTCAGTCAATTAAAATTTTGCACTTGCTTTGGTTTTCCTTTAAAAACATTCTGAGGGTAATACAACAGTATGGTTCAGTCAACTGAGAGCTCAAAAAAAGCCCTTAAACAAGTGTAGTGAGGCCTCAGCCCCCTGGTCTGCCCAATACAGAGGCCTAATTAAAAGGCCATTGCGGATAACCACCTTGACTTTTATGGTCCTTATAAATCTATACTAAAGTGCCCTATTCACGGGGTCAGAGAAAGGAGGGGAAGCATACCAAAGACAACAGGAGAAAGGGTTAGAAGGATGATGATAGCTGGCAGAAAATGAGCAGGGGTTGACCGTAGGGTGCAGGGAAGGTTTGGGGGGTGGGTATCCCTCTCCTCCCCCTCACGTCCTGCCTGAAACAATAGATCCCACTAAGAGCCAAGGACCAGAGGGTGTGATAAGGTAATGATAATGTAATGAGGACCAATCATGAGCCTGAGCTAAGAGGAGGGCCCCTTAATTTGTCTCCAGAGTGGTAGTTCAGTGACAGATTGATTACTCTGAGTGAGAGTGATGATGTGACACAAGCAAAATGAATGAATCTCTGACAGGAAGAGAAAGAGAAAGAGGATGACAAATCATAAATCAAAACCAATAAAGAAATAGAAAAGCCATACAATCACGTGCTCTGTATAAGGCCTGTATTACTGAACACATCAGGCTTAAATTGGCTGACTTAATAGAAGCATTTAAAGCAACAACACAACACAAAAATTGCAATCATTTGTGAATTTATGATGCTTGATTTTACTACTTACATCTCATTACAGAGCATTTGAGGACAGAGTCGTGCTTATGTGGGAGTTTGGGTACAGCTTCCAATTACAATAGTGATTCCAAGCTGGGATCAAATTCTTGATCCTGGAGTTAGAACTAGGCGTGTACTAGAGAACCAAGGTAAAGCCTCAAGGATATAGCATGGCCTCCAGTAAACATCTTAAGGTTACAGGAAGTGAAGTTTACTTTCTGCACTGTCTCACTTAACTCCAACAGAGTTCCCAGGAAAAGTGACTGAAAGTGATAGTGATTTTGTCTTGGAATAAATAACTTCAAAACATTATGTATGTATTTTAAATAATTAATCTAAAATCCATAGAAGCAGGAAGATAGCAAAAAAAGTAAAAAAGCAACATTTCTAAAACACCAACAGAATCTAAATGAACTCATGCACATTTCAATGGCATCTTTAGGAAGCTTGACTTCTGACTTCTAGCCATAATGAATTCACGGTCTCACATGTAATTCCACCGTAGGGAGACATCATGGTAATGCCACTGTTTTAGACTGTATTGGAGATTATTAGCACGCCGCATAGAAATTCAATGTGAATTAGCTATAAGATAATGCTGCTTTTATGTTCCCAATTTATTTCAACAAGCTGTTGCAGGTGTTGAACTGCCTTTGCTTGAAAAGTTTTTTGTTGGCACTACCTCCTCCTCTATTCACTCTTGACTGGCATTCCACTGACTGACTTGGAAGACCTTCACAGGAAGTGCAGCCACAGCTAATAACCAAGCATTGATCTGAGCACCAGCAGGCCATGGGCAGCAATTTAATTGAACACAAAAAAAGCAAACTATCACCGCTACCTAAACTCCCACCAGTGCATTTACATTGCATATTCGAGGCAATAGAGAGAGAGAAAATATTTCTCTCACTCTGTTGCTTCCTGAGGTTACAGTGGAGTGAGAGTGCCAGCAATCGTGTAATCAATAGTTTCACCTTCCATTTTAGCAGCTGACAGACAAAAGCAAACACTGTTTGGCAGAACAGGGCTAATGTGAGACACTTCGCGTGACTATTTTCTCTTACAGGATGGCATCCGCCCCTCAAAATAAATAAAGCAAAACAAAGAAAGGAGACTGACAGGCCACATTAATACTACAACAAGCATGAGAGGGAACAACCAAACTAAATGTTTTGCTGCATATGCTGACCAGCTCGGACAACATACCTCAATGCTGAATTGTTTCCTCTTGAGTTTAAAGGCCAGGTCCTTGTGGTCAGGAAGCTGACTCGACAGACAGTTCAGGTGAGGTATTTGCCGTACATGTAACAGACCTGAAAAGAAGTGAGCAGGTTAAACCTCGAAGTGCATAAAACTGCAGCATAATTACCACATTGTATTCCTAAACTTTTATACGGTGTTACACTTTTAGATGCACCAATAGCGTAATGTCAGTGAATCAGACGCTCCCACTCATTTTCCTAGTCCACACCATACTCCGAGGCTTGCCAAAAACTTCAGGCAACATTAATATCCTCTTTCTTGGAGAATATCAAGAAAACAACTATCAAAGGAAAATATTGCTCTAGTCTACAGTTTTTCTATATACTAAGCCAAATTAAAGAAAGACTTTCTATACTATCTGGTCATTCTCATCCACCTGAGAATCATAGATATTCTCCTGGAATGACATCCCCCAATCCCTTGTTTGCTGTATGAGTGCTCACAATTTTTTCAAGTGGCATATTATCCCTGAGCACTGTGTTTGAACAGGTGATGCTATTATTTTATGTGTTACACAATGCTAACTGCATTGTATTCTGTTAAAATCGTTGCTTGCAAACCAACTCATAGCATTCCAATTAACAGTTTCAAACACTTACTGCAACCCCTTTGAATGAAGCAGTTATTGGTGAGTTGTAAAACAAAATGTTATTACTATCAACTATTACCAGAACTCATTCAAGCTATGAAGGACAGCAAAGGAACACACAGTGATCCTTCCAAAAAAAGGCAAGACTCCACCGTAACCTTTAGTTTCCTTTCCTCGTTAGTTTTTAAGTTGCATTTTCATAAAACCGAGGAGTAAAATGCTGAGGAGGTTGTATGATATAAAAGGGGTGTGAGAGAGACGAGGAGAGCAAGAGAGTAATGGGAGATAGACGATAAAGTGGGGGATGGTGGGTTCTTTCCTCTGTGCACTTGGGTGATTTTCTCTTGCCTGATTTGCAGTGACAGGCTTCCCAGCATGCTTTGAGCAGCCCTGAACTACTGCCGCAAACACACACGCACTCGCATGTACTCACACTCATACCAGATGTGTCTGCACTCATGAACAAGCATCAAAACAATTATACACATAAATGTATTTCATTCAACCAGAATTTCAGACGGCTCAAATGACCATTATTTTTGTACTGCAAAATGATAATAATAATGTGTACTAATACATGCATAATGCAGAGGAATGTGTTCACAATGGAATATGTTATTAATATGAAATATCCTGCTTGATGAAACCTTTGAATGGTCTCACCCTCGGTCCTTCATCTGTCATAAATAGGGGCTGTCTAAACGGAGGAGACGAGAGGGGGGAAATTAAAGTTAAAGTGCGAGAGTGAGTGAGAGAGTTCTTGAGGTACAGCTAAAAATACCCCACTTGCTTAAACTGACCTTTATGTGTGGAGTGAGTGAGACAGAGTGATGGAAAGAAAGAACCATGCAGGAAAAACAGGAATGGCAAAACTATACAAGAGAGGCAAGGACAAGGAACAAGAAAGTACACACTAACTATAATACCCTCCCTCCTCTTTCTTCATTTCCATCTCTCCATCATTCCTTAGCAGTGCCCTGTTCCCCTGTTGAAAGCCTTGCCCTCCATTTATTACCAGAGCACACGGGCAATGGAGACATTGAGCGAGGAATACAGAGATAGAGGCAGAGAGGGAGAGAGAGTGATGGTGAGAATATTGATTCCCCAGTGTTGGTGTGCTCTGCTCCAGAGCCTCAGGGGTCTGGGACTGGGGATGGAGAGGGGCGAGGCGAG
>OMNV01010888.1:23583-37099 GCA_900303265.1 Brotula barbata | reverse complement strand
AGGGTGAGGGTGTGAGGGAGAGGGGGTGCAGCGTGGCAGCTGAATCCCCCCCGGCCTGTCTACTGAGGAGCACGTCTGATTGAGCAGCAGCACACTAACACACACTGACAACCTGGCCTGCAAGGGGGCTGCCCTGTCTCCATCCATAGCCCAGCCTCAGCCTTAATGCACTGCCTGTGTGAGTAAGTGAGTGTTTGTGTCTGTGTGTGTGTGTTCTTACCATGGTAATCTTTGTAGAGTGGGTTGGTCTCTCTCTCAGAGCCCTTGAATGATTCTAGGGCTATGGCATTGTCACACAGCCTGGTTATGCTGTCCATTAGAGCTGTGTTCTGTGGGATTGGATTGAGGTGAGAGAGATAGAGAGGGAGAGATAGAGAGAGAGAGAGAGAATGAGAGAGGGAGAGAGAGAGAAGAGAAAGAGCGAGGTAATTAAAAGTCTCCTGACAGGCCGTCAGTGTTGCAATTAAATTAGGTCATCATTTCCTGTGGCCAGGTCATTTGTGCCCATGGCTTAGGTGAGGGTGATGAGGTATGAGGGGAGAAACCACTGATAGGGGTTACGCAGGTGACACAAGGATAGGCAAATGGACACACACCTTTGACATACATCAGCTAAGTGGTATGGTATAAGCCAATAGACAACAGACTGCAATTATTTTACTTTATCAGACAACAATTTTGCAAAAAACACTGTTGGCACAAAGTCTCACACCTACGCATACGCATACACACACACACACACACACAGAGCAAGTCAAAAAGAAGAGGCCTGGGGAGTAGAGCTCCCCCTACTGGTTAGGTTAGGGACCTGATAAAGGAAGGACAACACCGGGACAAGTACAGTAGATGGAGAGAATGAAGTTGCAATGTACAAAGGGTTGGAGGCAGATATAGGGAGCGGAGAGGAGAAAGGGAGAGGGACATTGGGATGGTGGGAGAGAGGGAGTCCTGCATTATTTATCTTTTTGCCTCTTGAATCATTCACATCCTTCTCTCTGTGTTGGCTGCCACCACCTAATGCAGTTTTCATGCCTTCATGTCTTTCCCTACTCTTTCTTCTTCCTTTTCATTTTTGTCCTACTTTTAAAGTGCGCATATTCCAATAGTCAGTCAACAGTCAACACTTACAGGTTATCTGAGGTCATTCACATGGAGCAATTAAAATCAGTTTAAGAGTGCAGCTAGAGCACTTTATTTAAAAGACTACCGATGGCACCATATGGACTATAGTGAAGGGATGATTTAAATGACCAACTACAAGTACTTACATAGAGAGATGAGACCTATTTGTGTAGGTGCAAAAGTTTAATATTCAGCAGAAACCACACAGGGGTGTTCACTGTAGTGTCACTACAGGAAGGATGAGATAATTTAGGTCACATATATACAGAATGTGCTCCATAGCTCCTCGAGTTTCAGGTGATCAGGGAAATAGTCACCTCAACATCATATCTTTGTATGTATGATTTATAATTGATAAAGGTCACAAAGAAATGGCACTTAAGTTCTGCAAGATGATTATGAAAGTCTATGCTGTCTCAATTACCTCAGATTCCATCAATGTAAACAGCTGACAGCCACTTATTCATTGACCAGCTTCGACAAACCTGCAATAACAACCCAAATATTTAACCTAACCAGTTACTAGTTGACAGCAGTTTGCTTGCCTTAGGTCACAGCTGTTTGGCACCATGGTGTGTTTTACCTACATTTACTTATTTACATACATGGTTAAAGATTAGGTAGCTGATGTAGCAATCTAATAATGTATAGACACAAAGGATACACAAAAGAATAATGGACCTCATTTACACAGAAATTTAAGTAAAGGTGTCAAGAACAGAAACTGTCGTTGTCATATTATTTTGCTGTAAAAAAAGGGTCTATTATGATAGTCTGAACATTTCCTGGTTCAGAACGTTGGATTTAAAAATATTAAATCTGGTAACAAGCAGCGGCAGCCATTTCACATCAGCGGTTTTCAGGAACACAAGCTAACAAAGTAATAAAATAACATTTAGTTAGAGAGTTAAGTTAAAAGTTGTCAATTCTAAATTAAGAACTACTCCTCACTACTCACTACTGAGGGGGATATAAAAAGACATACAAAGAAGGTGCATTTGAATAAAGAAAAATAATGGTGAAGTACACATAAAATGTAATCTTTTGCACATCTGTATGAGTACAAATCTATCTGAAATAAGCTGAACATGGGTTGACGTTATCAAGCCAAAATTGTATTCAACTTGATTACTGTATAATGGTACTCAAACCAAGGGCTTAAAATTAATAAATATAAATACAAGTTCAACTGAATAGCGACTGCTGTGAATGTACCCACTCGCGAGGGGACGTGTGTGTATATGTAACCATCTCAGGTAAGCGTGTCTTGTGTTTTGTAAAAAACTGATTATTGTGATTGCGGAAGCAGGAGATAGCATGATGATGGAGGTCTAAGCTGGGCCAAGTCAAATTAATGTTTAAGGTGGACTGTGACA
This sequence comes from Brotula barbata, assembly GCA_900303265.1. Lineage (NCBI taxonomy): Eukaryota > Metazoa > Chordata > Actinopteri > Ophidiiformes > Ophidiidae > Brotula > Brotula barbata. The sequence goes on along the minus strand of OMNV01010888.1, from coordinate 34,601 downwards.
CTGGGCTGCTGTGAGGAGGCTTTCAGTGAGTAATTCAACTTCCCAAGCTGCTCAATAATGAATATAGAGTCCAGTGCCGTCTCGGCCAGCTCGCCTACTGCTCCCGGTCTAGACAATCTTCCAAGGATCAATTAACCCAATTATCCTAGCAAAGGAACTGGTAGGAAGTAGATCTATTAAAAATACATTCTCAAAGTACCAGAGACATTGCTGTTATTATTAAATTCAAGTCATTAAATGACGAGCCTAAGTGACATCAGTGGATGAATTAGTACCTTTTCTTAACACAACCATGTTAAACAAAAGACAAGGTCAGTTTATAGATGCCCATCATAACAGCCTCTCATTACCTCCATGTTGGCCAAGTGATCCAGCACCTGATTCAGTCCAAAATCTCCCCAACTCCTCATCTTCCCCCACTCATTCACTTCTCTCCCCAGGGTGGAGAATGGGGAGGGGACAGATTAAAGGGTTTGGACCAAGCCAGAGAGAGACAGGGGGACCGCTCCCACTACAGCTGACATCTGCTAGTTAGCCACACTACCTTTTTTTGACTAGACCAAGGCCGCTGTGCTCCGAGTATATAGGCCTGGAGCCAGAGCATGTTGTGGAAACACAGCTGTTCTGAAAGTTGAGTATCAATGTAAATCTTTCTTATCATCCAAATCTCAAGTAATCACAAAAATGCAGCCTCCATAGTCTCATGATTAAGGGGTTAGAGGCATTATGATGTTTGAACTACAGGAACGTTCAAACACTTCTGAGAAAAGATCTCAGATGGCTTTTCTGTTGACTGTGGTTCTGTGATCAAATGTCTGGGGGAGGGCTGTGGTTTGCCATATGCCTCAGCAGATGACTCCACCTTCACACTGAGAGGCCAGACTGGACACAGACGTACACACGTGGATTCATACACACACACAGACACTAGCCTAATTTAAACACATGCGCACATACACACACGCGCGCGCGCGCGCACACACACACACACACACACACACACACACACACACAAACCAAAGAATAATGTACTCACTCACTCCAATTGTGTAAAGTCTTCAGTAATTAAACCATACACAAACAGATTAAGAGGCTTTCGAATTGAAGTGCACTCAGCTGGGTCAGTTGAGAGAATGATGCTCAGAGAAAGAGGCCCTTCACAGGCCTCAGTCATAAGAGGATGAACCACAGTGTCAAGAGAAGGCCCATTTACAGGAAAACATAATGCCCCATTAATGAATGAATCAAAGTAGACTTACATGGGCTAAATATCACGCCCGATCTGACAAACAACTAATTTCTTCTTGTTGCCATGTGTGTTAAAATGTATACTACGCATCATATATACCGTATCTGTCAGGTTTCCAATTGTAAAAGCACTGATGCTCTTGAATATCGTGACATTCTGAGCATCATCTTACCTGGATGAGATGTGAAGGCACTGTGATCACTGCAACTGAGAGCGATGACCTCAACAAGGCACGCAGTCCATAGAGAAAGTTGGTGAGGGCATGACGGTGTCTGGGGTTGTCACCGCAACACATGTCATCACCCCACAGACTTGAACCAAGAGAGTGAAGGCCAATACGCAGGATATTGCGTGACTTTGTCTGTCAGAGAGAAGATCCAGTAAGAAGGGGTAAAGAAAAGTATGCCAAAACATACATCAAGATATCATTCATATCCTTTGAAACAATAATACAACTTCATTTCATGTCATGTTCATACACTGCATCTGAGGATTATCCAACTGGTGCTCTTGGGTCATTTTTAAAAGATGAAAGATCATTGAAAGATGCTGCTGTTTGGGGTAGTATTCCTAAACTCTGGGAGAAAGGAACCGGACACAGTACTGCTCACCAACACAGACGATCGGAACACAGATCCCAAACGTGACTGGACACAACTGCCCAATCACAGAGGCCATCTGACACACACACAATGGACCTGTCAGACAGGCTTCCAATATGGCTGCCACCCAGAAACCCCAGCACATTCTTGGCAGCACAGCGATGCTCTACAGCCAAGGGGGCCTGGGTAAGGGTGGAGTGGTTTCCCTTGAAACCCGGAGCCCACCACAAGAGATCAATGGTAACCCACTCTTGTGAAGACAGAAAAAAGTGGCCAAACCGTGGTGGAGATATATATCACTGAAACGAAGAATGGAGGAGCCTGTCCAAAGGCTGAGAGGTTTTTAACCTTTAGTATAAATGCCTTTTATCATGAGTTTCTTCAGCACCGGTGCTGATTACTAAGGTGAGTGCCAAGGGTGATTAACAAAGCTCTGGCACAAAATCTGCCCACTTTTCTTTTTTCAAAATCTTCTCTGTATGCCCACTCTATCCCTCCCCCTCTATTATCTTGACCCTCCCAAATTGTCCTCTGCCCAACTCCCCATCACTTCCTCTCCCAACAGTATGACCTAAGCTTCATTTGGGTCAAGATCTGAATCATAGGCAACTAAGAAAAATAAACCTCATTGTTTCTGGGAGTTTGTCACAGTTGGCTCATAGTTTTCCAGAGGAGGTCTCAAACTGGACTTTCCCTTTACCCTGCTTTTCACTATTCAATCAATACGGCATTTCTATACTTTATTGCACTAAGTATTTGCAATCTATGTTCGGTGTGGATGTTGCGTGTGCCTTTGTCATTAGATAACCCCTGTCTTTGTTTAGGAAGCCTTATCTTGGGGGGCACAGAATTAGAAACCTATTTCTACGTCTGAAGCCCAGCAGGAGGGAGCTGTGGTAACATGACTGTTGCTGTGGCAACATCATGAGAAGAGGCCAAACTTAACTCCTATAGTTTAGCCTATAGAAAAATCAGGGAACAGTGCCAGTAGAGTCCAGCCAAGGACCAGAGGCCAGCCACACAGTCTACAGCCAGCCTGGGACCACAACCTAATCACCAGACAGTCTCTGTGCCTCTCAGTCACGCTGCCTCCACTGTTCTACTCATCTCAAAAGATTAAAAACAAAATATTCTGAGGGAAATTACAGCCGTTTTGAATGCATTACATAATGTGCTTGTGTGAATCAAAAATTCAGTTAAGGATAGCAGATCCATCCGATAAACACGTATTGACGTTAATCCATACTGAGAAATTTGGTGCCAGTGCTCATGCCGCTCTCTGGTCCACATTCCTAGTGCCAACAGCGTGTCAGGCAGCCACACTGCTTTAATGATGTCAGCAGTTAATCTGTCTGGTGAGTGACAGCACTCTGTGTGGGGGGTTCGGGGTAGTGGAAGTCAAGCCTGCATGTGAGTGACAGGGGGAAAGGTGGCTCCAGGTGACAAGCAGCGGGGTCAGGGAATGTAGGTGAACAAGGCACACATATGTACACACACATGCACAAGTACACTTGGCCCTGTGGAAAACATAAATAGGAAAGCCAAGAGAAACAGACGGGACCGTGGATGTTTCTGGCATTCTGTAGAGGATTGATGATTATTAAAAAGATGTATGTCAAAGATAAGACACACAGCTGGGACACACAGGTGATGCCAACCAGGACAGATAAGAGAAGAGGTAACAAGAGTTCAAATAAGTGGTGACTGGAATGTGACAGAGCTTGAGGTTAGAGACGCACTTCTAGCAGCTAGAAAAGCTCCCCCAGTGTACACAAAAATAATAGTTTGAACAGGAAATATTTTCACTTGTAGAAGACTTAGTAAGGCTGTAAGCAGACTAAACTCAGTGGTATCATCAAATGAGAAATTATGTCATCCCAAGACAATTCTCTAAGCTTAAACTCAATAGCTTGAATGGTTTAAATATGATAGTGATGAAAAATTATAAAAATTTTACATTTTTCTTGTTCAGCAGCTAACTTACAATCTGCTATGAGCTTCAGCTTCAGGTGGCTACTTATTTAAAAAGAGCGCCGATTTTCTTGAATTTGTGAGGAAACCACAGAACATGAATAAAAAAAGGTTAATAATACTTTGGCCACTTCTGTGTAGGCTGCAGTATATTACAAGTTGAATCAACCACATTGAGACTTTGACACACCTATATCAGAGTAAAATGTACAAAGGTAGTGCATCAATTTCCACTCTTACCATGGGTGCTGCTATATCAAAGCCCTCCTGGTGTATGACATCTTGAAGTGACTTCAGCAATGCAGAATACGACTCAAGCATCAGCCTGGAAAGAGTACAGGAAGCAGGACAGAGCATATAGAACAAACGAAGATAATTAAGGTCATGTAAACTGTAAGTGAAACGGTTTCCTCCCACCTCCAAAGAGCAGTTTAGGTGAATTGTATTGTACTGTATCTATTGACCATAGGTGTGAACGGGAGAGTGATTGAGTTGTTTCTGTGTCAGCCTTGTGATGGACTGGTGACCTGTCCAGAGTGTACCCTGCCTTTTGCCCAATGACCGCTGGGATAGGCTTCAGCCCCACTGTGACCCTAACATGGATAAGTGGTAAGATAGATAATGGATGGATGGATGGAATCTGTAACTGAAACCATTTTCAATAAAACTGGGCCAAGCCCATCACCACAGTAGTTTAATCCTCTATGACTGCAGTATGTTCCTCCTGACTGTGCTTTTCTGGAATCACTGAAGCAGACAGATGATCCATATCAAGAGATCCAATTAATTTATTTGGTTGATTAAATTACAACATGACTGGTTCTCTGTCAGCTCCCGGAGGATCTGATTGTGCCGAGACAGACAGACAGACCAGACACGCATACAGGCAAACACACACACGATATACATGATGGCGGCAGAGGGGGGGAAATTAATGGGGTGATATCTAAAATTAACAAGGAACAGCATTTTGGTGTTTAATCAGGGGTAAGATGTGCACCACTGACAAAGGGCATACAGTACAATCAGAGTAATATTTAGCAACAGTCAAGACAGGGATTACTGCTGAGCCCACCATGTGCCAATAGGATGGCCAATGGGAATGTTAACCCCATCTTTTTACACAGGGCCCTCCACTTAAAAACGCCCACAACATTAGTAATGACCACTCTGTAGTGAGTCACAGTGGGCTGCAACGTCAGTTGTCAATTTGACCTGCAGGCTACAAAAGCTGATAAGCATAGATTGGTCACACGCCAATAGCCCTGCATAAAGAACAGTGATACACACTCGTGGTGACTATACTTGCGCCAAGTATATCCATGTACTCTATTTCAATTATTCAGTCCAACAATGGTGCCTCCTGACCCTGCTGAGGCTAATGATAGAGCTTGTTTAGTGAAAGAGGGACACCTACCCTGCTTGGCCTCTCTGCCCATGCCCCTACTCCAAGGTTAGGGGGTTGGGATGGTTTGACACACAGTTGAGTGAGAGGCTGCCTCTGGTTGGCAGCCATTGTGTAGGGCAGCATTGTATTTCATCTACCCCTACTGAGCACCCCTCATTCAGGTAGCAATAAGGTCTAGGTGCTTAGCTACAGGGGCTAGTGCATCAGCTAATTAGGGTCATACACAGGGACGCGTCTTTATCTCAGTGTTCCCCTTTCAGTAAAGTAAGAAAGGAGGAGAGAAGGGGGATGCTTGGTCTTAAACAACAGGATCTGTATCACCTAGAGAGCAATTTGTGCCAATTATGCCTTCAAGTGAAACGGAGCAATTTAACAGCTAGGGTATCAACATGGGGCTGTGGACACGTGCAAGGGGGAGTAGCCTGCTAAGGAGTTTGTGTGGTATAAGTGCGTGCGTAATGTGTTGTGTGTATTTGTGTCAGTACTGGGGCAGGGCCAGAGGCACAAAAGCAGCAGTGCAGGTGTAGTTTCCTGCTGTCAAAGTGACAGTAAAATCTATAATCCAGTCAGATTCCACATTGGCATCTCAGTGCCACCATGCCGCTCTTTACCACTAAATCTCTCTTAATACTGTACACAACAATGCTGAAGAGAATTTATTATTCAATTTGTTCCCAGTGAATATGAATTATGTAACCGCTGACATAATGGCGAGTACAATTTTCAGAAATGTAGATAGTCCACTGCATGTGCTGTTTGCACTAATGTATACTTTCTGTACAATATCTAATGTGTTTGCATGGGTGCTCTGTTAAACAGTCTGTTTGCTGAAATAAAGGCAGATGGATTCTCCAACGCCTTCTCCTCAACCTTTGTGCCCCAGATTGTGGTATTTACCCAGTGTGTGCATGTGTCTACGTGTGCCCTTGTGTGTTCAGCAGCACTCTGAGTAAAGAGCCGGCATGACCTGTGAACCCTAAGTACACTCAAAGCAGGAGAAATCAAACAGACACTGAGCAAACAAGACCCTTATTTGAATTGACATACACAACCTTTCCAAGAGGGCAAATGTTTTAGGCTGATAGTAAAATAATCAAAATAGAGGATAAAACAAGCAGTTTCTGACAAGCTAATTCAACCTTATTAATAAATATTATTATAATATATAATATTATATATTAATATACAAATAACCCAATTAAATTAGACACTAAATTAATCAAATGAAAATTGGAGTAGTTTACAAATCTAATTTAATGGCTGCACTAGAATCTCTTCACCTGAGTGAACTATTCTAAATTAACATTTAAACAAACGGAAAAGCTGTATTACTTTTGGACACACACAGACACACACACACACACATCCCTTATCTATATGGACTTTCGCAGAGTCTTCTCTTGAAATGATTCTTTTCTTATCCACCTGCTGTCTAAATTGTTTGTATGAACTCTTGAAATTAAATGGTCTCTCTACATTGTTGGATTAGCTGCCTTATGTGGATGATGTCATGTTTGCTTATCCGTGTTCTACAGATGACGATGATGTTTTCTGTCTGGTGTCATTTTACCTGTGTGTGGGTAATGAGTTGATGGGATGCTCTGGAACATAGAAGCTGTGGAACTTGGTTGCCTGGCGAATTTCTGGCTCCATCGTCTTGGAGACGTCATAGTAGTGTCCAAACCTGGATGAGGATGCTAGGGCACTCTGTGTGGGTCAACAATTCAAACTCATGTCAACAAATATGAGAAGTTAAATTCTAGAATTAAAGAGCTCTAAAACATCCCTATCTCAAGCAACTACTTGCTTTCAACTACAAAAAATTGATGTGTAGTAGAATGTACTAAAACTAATTGCTGGTAAGAAACTTGTTTGCCTTCCTGACATGTTAAATGACTGTGCTTCATAATGCTATGGTAATGCAATTGCATTGTTTATGGGTCATTCCTCAAAATTCCGACAGCAGAGAAGTTAAATAACCACTAGGAACATGCTCTTAATCATTTCTTCACATAAATGTCCACTTCTGGCAGTGAAAGCAAATGTGTCAGGGACTCAGAGGAAGGCGGATGTTTTCCTGCAGCTGAAAGAGAGAGTTTTAGCTCTTCTCTCCCAGTGAAAGCCGGGACTCCATTGTCAGAGGGGCCCTTAATCTACTCTTAATCTGGATTAGGGCTCCCGGTGTGTCCCTCTCCTGGCGGGACGAGGGGGTCAGCAGGGCAGGGGGGTCAGGGGCTCATCTTCTCTTTGTGAGCCAGGCAACCCGCTTAGCGTTCCATACCCGCCCTGACGGCCTCACCTTTGATCTGATGTCTTCATTGGGAGAGCGACACAGTGGGCTATGCCAGGAGAGGTGTGTGTTAGGGGAAACTAAGCGTTGACTCTAGGGGTGAATTTGGGATGCAAATCCTCTGGTGGGGCTTACTAGCGGTTTGTAAAGACGATTTTACAGGGGAAGAGGGAGAGGTGAGGAAAGGACACAGATATAAAGACGTTTCCAGGGAGAGAGAAAGAGGCAGAGGATCCCCTGGGACACACTGTGTGCTGTTAATCCACATAGCAATATGGATTATAGACCGAAGGGGGGAGATTGCAGAGAAGTAGAAGGGGAGGGTCACCTCTACTCAAAGCGGAAGAAAGAGTGTAGGGCTGCCGACCCTGGCAGGGGGAAAGGCAGGGATTTGAGAGAAGACAGAGGCGCAGGTCTGGGTCAGAGGGTTGAGCGAGCAGACATGTCAATGCACAAGCTGCAAAGTACTCTTGTTTCCCAGGCTAAGCAGGGGTGCAAGCGTGTGTGTATATGTGAGTTGGGGACCAGTGAAAGCCTACCTATTGCCAGCTAAGTGTGAGTAATCTGGACCAGCTCTGAAAGGAGAGGCTGAGGCCTCATTCACTTCACAAAGGAGTTTAGAAGCTGATGGATTTAGTTGTGGAGACAATTGCCAAGCCCCTAAGACCTGAGAGCCAGCACAGTTCTTTCTCATTTCAACCTTAACAGTCACATGCTGGACTTTTATTAAAAGTAGCATGGTTACCTTTATGAAACAGTGTTAGATCGCTCGATTACCTGCATCTTTGGAAGATTCTGGTAACGCCAGGCAATCTTCATGGCTTCAAGACTGTCCTGAGGTTCACAAGACGACCTGGGCTGTTCCATTGGCTTGTGGATAGCGATATCATCCAAGATAGGAGCAGGAAGTTCCTGTACAAAATTCCGAAATATTTCACACTAACAGTCAAAGTAATTGCTAAATTTATATTACAGTCTTCTAAATAAACTGTAAAGATTACCATACTGTGAAAACACTAAATGATGCGATATAGCCCCAGAGGGATCCCCCCCATCTCCTAATAAGTCTTTGATATGTAAAGAGGGGGTGAGGTAGTCACCCCTCCTACTACCAATCAGTGGGAGAGTGTCCCTCCTCCCGAATGCTGGACGGCAGTCAGCTTCTGGGATACAGTCACAGACGGATGCATCAGGAAGAATTTCAACAATGCCGCCCTAATGTCATCCTTCATCTCTCGGATGCCACTCGTGATGCTGATGCATTTTGAACAACTCTGTAATACCGCACCTGCTAAATTACACATCTGAATATCTTAAGTAAGGGCTGCAAAATTTAATTCATGATATGAAAATGTGCAATTGTTAAAACGTGAAAAGTGGTGCTTTCATTAAATACTGTCTGGATGCACAGTGTGTGCCAGAGAGGACTGTTGTGCTTTATCTACTCCAAAATGATATATAGACTCTCAAATGTTAAACATCTATTTATATTAATCATCTTCATTTATAAACCATGACGAAGTTGACTTAAAATGGTTGAAATGTCACAAAATAAATTAATCAGGGCGGCCCAGAAACATTTGTGCATACCAGAGGCAAACTTGTAATATTACTTTGCTACTGTCTTAAACCAGAAAAGGTTTCCCTGCAAAGGTAAACATAGCTGTTGTCATGTCACATTCAGAGCTATGAAATATTCTTCACCGGGAAGACATGTTAATACAGTAGATGGTGAAAGCCTTTTGTTACCCGTATTCTTCATGTTACTGTAAACATTTCTGTTTTTTGTATTCCATTTTGATATGATAAACAGTTAAGATTTTCAAAGTAAATTTTAATTTCTAAATGTTTGAATTTGTCATTTAGTATTTCTTGTTATAACAATAAATACAGAAAATCTTCCAAAATGGTTACAGAGCACACTGTTTGGTCTCATACCTGTAAGATGTCATCAGGATGGTCCTGGGCCGCTGCCACAAAGAGTTCATGCCGACACACCACTCCTTCTGCCAGGAAGTACTTTAAGATCATACGAGAGTAGCTATCATATCGATCTTCCTCTAAAAACAGAATTGCGTACTTTAGTGTGAGAGTAAAAACTGAAATACATGAACACACAACAACAAAGAAGAAACTGTCAATCAGTGTATCATTCAGCCAGCACCACCAGAGCAGCCTGGATAAAGGCTTTAGGAATTAACTAGTTACAACATCACACATCACACTGTTATTATACCCAACAAAAATATTGGACTTCTTCTCTCTCTTCTCATATTTCAGTCAGCCCCCAGATGCAGCAGGTCATGCCCACATCACACTGGCTGTCAGTAATTGATGTAAGGACTATATTCTGTTGGTTGTAAGAAATGAAATGGCAAGTAGCATTGTCACTGTCGTGTCTGTGCAGGTGTTATTGTGCTATCTGGCTATTAAAGCAGTTTTGTCAACATCTCCATAGTTTTTTATTCTACTTTCATCTCTCACATCCCACACCCCACAGAGGAGGCAGAAGGGGAGACACCTGTCTTGAGTGTTTATCAGACCCCTCCCTCTGAATGCAAAGGTGCATACCTCATCTGTCAGGCTAAATGACAGAGGGAGGCACAAGCAGGATAAGATAATGATAACGTCCACGTAATGTATGCGGACATCCAGCTTACTTGAATCAATCCGATTTTCCTTGTGGACTGTGGACACGGTTAATTTGTTCGTTTGTTGTGTTATTCATGCCATATTAATTTACAAAGGGTTTTAAGGTTTCTGACTACATAAGACTTGATGTTCTACTGTGTTCACGGTGTTGCACTACAGGAAATGCCCTATATTTATTTTTGTCAGAATGCTTATTTCACATGGCAAGAAATTTTGTAGCTTGATGCAAAAATGCTAGCTTGGTATTCTGGCATTGATACAATCTCATCATACCCTTTAACAGATTGACTAGTAATTCTAAAACAATTCTCAGACCACATAAAGCAGCCACCCGTCCATTCCAGACCCCAAAACCACAAAATCAGCATGTACCCCTCCAAGCTGGCCACATAACTCTACCCAGCATGCTACTGCTGCTTCCTGTCACAATTACCATTTTGTAAAGATTACACAGGCCTCTCCACACAAAGACGAATAGTGGGCCCAAAGACAAAGGCAGCAGTGACAGTTTAAGGTAACGGGTATACAGCTGACAGCTTGGGAATGACATCCTGATGTGTCATCCCCGAACATCCAGAGAATCTCCCCTCCCACGTTCCTGGTCTATGTCCTCACCTACGGACTTAGGATGGCCCAGGAAATTCCATGGCTCTTCAATTTGTTGTCGGTGGGGCTCCCTGTTCTCTTATTGATGGGTTTCTAGGTCAGCAGGCCTTTGTGGCTTTCAGCAGGCCCCACAAAGACTCCCAGATGGGCCCTCTCAAGATGGGGCCTATTGTGGCTGTGTTTCTATGGGAGCTTTACAAATGGAACCTCCAGGAGTCATTAGGCTGTTGAGGCGGGGGG
>OMNV01010888.1:3506-13709 GCA_900303265.1 Brotula barbata | reverse complement strand
GGGGTGTAAGGGAGAAATTGGGGGTCTAATCCATGTCCATCTTTGGGAAGTCATTCCCAGAGCTCTTGAGGATTTGGGGCTTTAGTTTCCGCTCTGCTTGCTTTGGCTAATAATACCCTGGGTGGGAGAGAGGACATGGCGAGAAAGAGAGAGAAAGAGACAGAAGGGATATGGTGGAGAGAGGAAAGATTTTATTTTACCCTGTGGTGGACGGGCAGGACAGGAGCCTGAGCTCAACTCCCATGCCTGGTGTGATATGAACTTCTGTGATATGAGCTGAATGAATCCTGCCAAGTTATTAACTGCAGACCTGTGTTTGCACTCTTTATTCAAAGATGAATCTACAAATTGTAACCGTGTTTGTTTTTCTTTGCCATCATTTTTGTGTATATTTCCGTGTACTCGTGCCTGTGTACCCGTATGCGCGTGGTAGTGTGCAAAGATTGACTTGCTTTCTTCTGTCCACCCAGCAGTTTGCAGTTTGAGTAAAAGTCAATAATCTGAGTGCAGCAGGGATGTTTGCTCAGATGTTTGCAGGTTGGGGGTGTCTTTGTGTTTCTATGGTGCTGACAGAAGTTGATAAGTGCACTAATGATTGTGGTGGTGGTGGTGGTATTGGAGGCATCGCGGTGTCAGTGGTGAGTTGTAGACAGTATGGGCCTGCATGGCTGGAAGTGTCACAGCTTCTATGTTTGTCCCTCACCTGAACGCAAGGTGTTGATTGGTCCGTCCTACAGAGGATCAAAGTTCAGGGCAGTTTTCTGGTGTGAACTGGCTGCTGAGCCTCTGAGAATGAAACACCAGGGAATGTGCCATCTTAGCAGTAGGCCAACTGTGACAACCTTGTCCACACCTTTGGAACTTTAATCTTGAAGAGCTTTTGTTTAAGACTTAGTGCAAAGTACATAAGCCTGCGAGGACTGAATCAGACACTCGTCCCTTCTTGAGTGCTGTGTGAAACATTTGATAATCTAAGTATTGGATGAATATATCATGTCATGCAGTAACTCCAGATCATGTTTCATGCTGCAGATGATGTTCCGCCGTGTGCTGGGGAAGACCTTGGGGTTTGTGGGCTACACAATCCAGTATGGCTGCATTGCTCATTGTGCCTTTGAATACATTGGAGAATTTGTGATGGTGGGTATTTGTTATATTTATTGCAATTTAATGTCAATTCATTTATCCACGCAAACTAACGGATGCTTTATATTTTTTGCAGTGTTCTGGTCCATCTATGGAGCCCACCATTGTTGACCAAGATATTGTCTTCTCTGAACGACTGAGCCGCCATCTTTGCAAAATAGAAAAGTGGGTGGCATGAGGGAATCAACAATTAAAATTTACATTTTAAAATGTTAAGCATTTCCAAGAGGTGAACAAATAATTTCCTTGTTAATGTTTTCTTTCAGGGGTGACATCATAATTGCAAAGAGTCCGTTCGATCCGCATATGAACATTTGTAAAAGGGTGATTGGGACGGAAGGTGACAAGGTCTGCACAAGTGGCCCCTCAGATATATTCGAGACCCACACATATGTAAGTATGTTTATGCCGTAGGAGCTTGTATTATTTTAAAGAGTCTCACAGATCTTCATCTGCAGCGGATCGTCGCAAAATCTGCTTTACCAAGTAGAATTCCTGCTGGCAGCTTCAGTATTTAGCCTCAAACATCAGAAACTCAGAGAGGAGTCTGCATGTAATATGAAGGTTAAGGATATGGTGCAGAAGCAAATGAATGAAGGATCAGTTCACAACAAAACACTTGATAGTATCACACTGAAATCTCCATGCATAATGGAACGTCGATTGTCTTTGGTTTTCTTTGTGTGTGTACCACTGTCTATAGACTGTCACAGTTGTTTACATTTTAGACCACACACATCTATTTTGTGTCATTGGTCAAAATATCAGCTTTTGACAACACCTATATTTCCTCAGAACAGTGATAAAACCAGAGAGTGAGCAGGGGTTCTGCCGGTGAAACCACTGTCATTGCTTTTCTATTACTACTCTCCCCAACGCCCACAGCTCAGGCCTGCAATCTCTCTGAAGCCTGTTAGAGTTAGTGCCAGCCGAATGGACAGACTGATGGGTGGGCGGAGGTGTGTGCACGTGTGTGTCAGTGTGTGTGTATGCCCACAAATCGACGATTGTGTTCATCTTGCGTGGTTTTGTATTTATTGTGTATTTTATGGACTTTATGGTTAGACTGTTGAATGGGTTCAGCGATACATAGCACAAGGCCAAGCCTGTAAGAATCATTCAGGAAATAAAAAGGGAATAAATATGTTTCCTGTGCTAAAAGGCTAACCTCTGCATATGGAGGACACAACTGAGCGGGTGACATAATAGTGTGATTTTTAAGGTCGGATACTTAAATTTGTGTCATTTTAAGCTCATCATTAGATGGAGAACTGCTATATTTTTGATTGATCTGTCAGTTTTGGAACATTCATTTTGGATGTTCATTCACTCATATCAGGAATTTAGCGGTGCCATTCGGTAGATAGTGTTAGTTTAGTAGAATGTCATGTATTTCACTTTGACAAATCATCAAAAGTATTTTGTTCTTAATTAAACCGCGCTAAACATGAATTTCAAATGAATATATAATACACTAATAATTGTAGCCACTCAAAATACATTCTTGGAAAATAGATGGCAGTATTCGTAATTGATCACACCTTTAGCAAGCTGTTCAGAATCTTGGATGACTTCAGCGGGCATTTTCAGATTAGTAACTGATTAATAATTGAGTGTACATGTGTAAAAGGCATAAAAATATCTTAATTTCTACAACATTCTTAGTGCCGTGGCTGTTAAATGAAAATTATTGTGTGTGTGTGACATTGCTAAGAAATACCTTAATTTTGTTAATTCTAAGGGTATAATAACAAAATGAATTGACTCTGGGCTTTTATGAATTATACAGCTACTTTAGTTGGGGTCGTAGTGTTGAAATAAATTATTGCTTTTATATGCCTCTTTTAAACTCTGAGGTAACCAGCAGTGGGTTCTGCATAATACAGTTTTATTTTAAATTGTAGTGAAATGGGTTTCAGGACATTTTTATGCATCTTCTGCGTGTTATACTTAATCATTAATGGGTGCTTAATGTGAAAAGGCCCATAAATTTGATCCAAGGCCCTTCAAACAGACTTGAACTTCGAGTGTAACCAATAATAAGCTAAATAAAAAAACACTGTATATGCATGTATATACTGTGCATGTATATATATATATATATATATATATATACAGTATATAGTAAGCCTTCAATATATGAGCTAGAAACTGGATATAGTCTAACTCTAACATCTTTTTGTTTAAGCCTTTTACACACCTTTTTCAAGTAGAGCCTGTGCCAGTAGTTTTTTTTTTCAATGGGCTTTTATGGATCAACATTTGAGGTAACTGAGAAAATACCTGCTGTGCACATAAATGTTTTGTCGCCCTCAGGGAGTTTTTTTTTTCTGTTGTGTTTGTGTGTGAGAATTAGCATGGTGTGAGTCATTTGGGGTTGGACCTGTAAAGATGAAATTTGGAAGGCGGTGTTAGACCCTGTCATCGCCTCCTTTTTTGTTCTGACAGACAGGCAGGGCCTCCAGATCCAGCAGCAGACTAATTGCCCTGTCACCTTTTAGGAATCATTTCTGTGTCTGAGCTATTGTGTCAAAACAATGACACTTGATCCCTAATATTATATGAGAGAGAGAAAGAGAAGAGAGAGGAAGAAGAGAGAGAGAGGGAGAGAAAGAAAAGAGAGAGAGAGAGAGAGAGAGAGAGGAGAGAGCTGAGTGGGTGGAGAAAACGTTTCCACAATTAATATGCAGGAAACATAGGCGAGTGTTATGGTGAGGGGTGAACTCTATAAGCCAATATGTATTTAAAGCTGAACATAACTCCTCACCTCAATCATGTTAACATAATGAGCACTGTAATGGTGTGGCTGTTAAACAACACACCTCCACAGCAAGGTGAGCGCCAGTTGCAGTCCTTCTCAACATGTCTCTGACAGGTACACAATGCCTCGCGCCGGCCCAGCCCACAACCACAGAACGGCTGCAATCACTGCCATCCATCATAGCCGAGCCGCCAGCAGGGCTGATCAAAGCGGCTCCACTGTAAACACTACAGATGGTCACTGGCTCTGTCGGATTCTGAGCAAACCAGAATTCTGATTCTGAGATCTGGGAGCAGCATCTATGGATTACAATTTGAATGGCTGATCAATTCGAATATCACTAGTAGCTCATCACAGGCTCATTTTCAAACTTAACCTTGATAAAGGTGCAGCAAAGTGAAAGCCGTGTTGAAGCTCAAAAGGTCTTGGAAATCAGCGAATTGTTCAGAGGAAGGGCACTCTATGGTTTTTCTGCCACCGTCTTTCAAACCCGAAGTTTTCTTTTCACTTTAGGTGTTTTTTTTTTCCAGTGTTCACACACCTGCAGCCTGTAAGATGACACGCATAAGCTTTTTTTCTGTGTCTGTCCACGGTGCCACAGGTCAGGTTTCAGCTTCTTTCTTTCCCTTTCAGCCTTCGCTTCCTCACTATTCTGAAATAATGCCAGGACGATCCTTAAAGTAATCTTGTCTTGACTCAGGCTTGGGTTTCTCGTGCCGTGAGGTCATTTGTTGTATGGAAATGAAAATCGAAGTACTCTCCCTGGCTTTTGTCATTGATTGACCGCGTTGGTGGTTCCGCTCAGACCAGATCAGTTGAATTGACGTGTCAAAAGGTTGTGAGAGGCTTCCACCTATTTAAGAAATGAAGAGTGTGTGTTGTGTCTCAACGTAGCTTCCCCGAGCACTGAAACTTGAAATGTTTGCATCCACACTCTCGGATGAAGACAAAGATGTTGTTTTAAGATGGAAGATGAGCAGGGGGTTTTGTTTTGGCAGATGACAAACAGTGGTGTTTCTCTTTGCTGTGCTTGGGAGCCAACATATGTTACCATGTTAATGAGGTGTAATGGTGGGAATCCAGCATGCTGACATATGGTTCTCAGATGACTCCTTTAATGATATTCATTTGTGTCGTCGTTATTCAGCGAGTTGTTTACCTCATGTTAGGTCAACATGTCACCGGCTCATGATTATGTCACATCATCTGTCTCAATTATCGAATATGAAATGAAATATGGCACCCTACAGTAAGAGTGAAGACTGTCATCAGAGACCGGGGTGATAGGAATGACAAATACATGCAGAGGAGGTGACATCAGAGCGGACAATATTCTGTTGCTTTCTCCATGTTAATCCCTTTTTTTCCAGAGGACTTTTGCCATTAAAAAGTTGGGCAGCACAAAAATAGACCCATGGATTGTGATGCCCATTATGACAATATAATGTGTTGTTGATCCTGTCTGCACATATAGGGGGACAGCGCACTTAATTAGGGCCTTGACAAGCCTACTCTCCTCAAGTGATGAGATTAATCATAATTGGTGTCACTGTGAATTAGAGACCGCTTGGATGACCACCCCACTGGCAGGTCGGACCATGGTGGAGACCCTTGGACACTGCTGCTAGCCGCAGCTTAGCGTCTCTCTCTCTCTCGCTTTCTATCTCTCTCTTGCTCTTTCTGTCCCTCTCTCTCTTTCTGTCTCTCTCTCTCTCTCTCTGTCTCTGCCTGGCTTTGCCCTCTCTGGGTAAGAGGGGTGCAGATCTCAGCCAACAGCCTAATGACCCCGTTTGAAGTTCTTCTAAATCCCCCCCGACCCTGCCCGTTACCCATGACCCTTCTCCTAAGACGGTATGGGGTTAAAAAGGGACAGGCAGGTTGACGTTAAGATAGGCTGAAGAGGGAGGGGTGGCTAAAGAGACTGGTCAAAGTAGATTTTCTGTTCTTAATAGACAAAGTACAACTTAACAAAGTTAAGTAGCCCCTTAATCTCAGTCATTGGTTGTATATGAGATTCCTTTGTTGTAGGTTTAAACATTTTCATATATTTCCATATGTTTTTAGGTTCCAAAAGGCCATGTATGGTTGGAAGGGGATAACCTAAGGAATTCCACTGACTCTCGGCGGTACGGCCCAATTCCGTACGCCCTGATCCGAGGACGTGTTTGCTTAAAGGTACGGATAGTATGTCGATTCGCATTTTAATCCTTCCCACAAACACACAGACCCACAATATAACATTCAATCCATACTCATAGGCAGGCGAGCATGTCCAAAAATATCTTTTTTCTTTTGTTTTTTAATTGTCCAATGTGGACATTTTAGGCGCAATTCAGAGGTTTGAGTCAGTTGGAAGTTCAAAGCAAGTGTGTCTGTTTGACCAATGCCTGAGCACCATATTGTCTAGCTTTCCATTCTGCTGTGTTGTCACATTACTGGATGTCATAGCAACCATGACCCTGGAAACAGGTCAGCCAACCTTCTGTCCAGCGGATTGGACAGTGGTACTCTACTCAAGGTCTGATAATGATGGCAGATGAAGGAACAAGACATTTTATGAAGTTCAAGGCATTGTCATTAATATTAACAGATTCATCCATGAAGTAAAATTTTCACAGCAGGAATACTGAAGAAATACACTTGTCCTTTTCCTCTTTGAACCTGTTCTCCATCTTTGTCCTTTGTCCCATACAGCTCTGGCCTCCAGATAGTTTTGGTGCTTTCAGCAAAAGCCCAAACAGATGAAATGATAAAGCTCGGACTTTGGCTGATTCATCCACTGTGTAGACTCATTACTTTCAACTCAGTCATTTTTAATAAAGCTTGTATGTATTTGAAAATGTATTTTTTTTGTTCTTTTTTTATTTGTTTAGCCCAATCTCATTTGTATGAGGTTAATTAAATTTGCTAAGGCCTGGTGTGTGGAATGTATACTTTTGGAGAGAACATTTCACAGTGTTTGTGCAGGTTTATTTAACGGTTTCATAATGTACAAAATCTTGTCAGGAGCAGAATTTCATGAACACAGATGAGAGTTTATGCTGAAATGATGGTCACTCAGAAATAGGACAGACAAATAATTAAATAAAGTAACAATTAAATGAAACAATAGTTGATGCAGTTATACAGTTAAAATAGACAAGTAATCAATGTTGATTTGCAGATAGATATTAAAGTTTAACTAGTTGTAATATGCACTTAAACCACATTTACAGGATGTTTGTAGATGTGCTTTGAAATGAGAGACGTACTTATGATAGACCTTAACAAAGACTGGTCTCATTTCAGTGAAGAAACGTTATTAATTTCATGTTTATGTTCTCTTGCAGTTATGGTAAAATAAAAGCGCTCTTACTGTTAAATATTTTATGACGCTGCTGAGGCAATTGAAAAAAATGTTAACATTTCCCATTTAACCATACAATATTAATAAGCACTTAGTAAGGCGACGCTCACCGCCGAATATACTGAGTATGGAACCAAACCGTCCCACACAGAGAGGAAGCAGCATGGCTCCAAACTTTACAGTGTGACCAAAGGGAAAGACCGAGCGGATTGTGCTATCATATGTGGACTCCAACAAAATGCACGACATGACAGTACATTCACATACTGAGTTGTGGAAGCTTAGCTGGTCATTCTCCGAGGCGGAGAGGGACTCTTTTTCTTCTGTCGGCTCCCCAGGGAAGTGAGTTCCAGGCAGCCGTGGGTCCCCGTCCAGCTGCTCCTCTGTCTGGAGGGGGCTAGAGGGCCACAGACAAGGCTCCCAGTGACACTGAATTATCTGCCTGAGTGTGATTGTGCCTGCTGGGAGAGATGCTCAAGATTGTTTGTGTGTGTGTGTGTGTGTATGTGTGAGTTTGAGTAAGTGTGTGTGTGTGTGTGTCTGTTTGTGCACATGAAAATATTTGTGCTGTGTTTTGCTTGAAGCACAGCTTTGTTTCTCAAGGTTTAATATTCATCTGTTGTGTGTCAACACAGTGCCAGCGTTCAGCTGAAATGCTGACATAACTTATCTCAGCACAGCTCAAAGAAGATGCTCTGACTGTGGCCTGATGGAACTTCAGAACTGCAGATGCTCATGGTTTATATTGTTAATGAGATTAAAGCTGCTCAGGTGTACAGGTGCATGGTCTTGTCCTCGTGGCTGGGCAGTATTTCTGTTAATTGAATTTCAAATAAGTATTTTAAATAAAATAATATAGCATAAAAATACGACTTTGTATTTCATCATTGTTAAAATCTTGTGATGTAAATTCTGTCCAATTACTTTGCTTTTATATTTTTATATTCCCCCAAGAATTTCCCCCCTGGGTAAATTGTATGATTGTTTGTATTTTTGTGTAGTGTATGTTTGTACAACAGACTACAGGACAGGTGAGGCTAAACAACAAATACATGATACATTTCTGTCTTTCTGTCCCCCGTCCACCCTCGTGTTCTGTCAGCAGACTTTGTGAAACGCCTTTGAATTGCATATTTCTTGATGTAATTTCCAGTAATCCGAAGACTTCCTAAGCGATGACCGGGCAGAGGTGTAAATCCTTACCGTGCTGACTGGGCACAATGGAGGGATTGAGCAATGAAGAGACAGAGACTGGAAGAAACAGACGTCAGACAGCTGTGCTGAGCTCTGCAGCAGCACTGTATCAGGCTGTGGGCTGTCAGCAGGGCTCAGGTGTGACTGCTGCCTCCAGGAACTGGCAGGGACAGAATGGAGGCAAACTGGCATGCTGTCTTCCTATAGATAGATGTCGAAGGTACGCTTCATTGTTGTAATGTCTGAAAAATAATTTCTTTATTTGTTTTTAAACTCTTACATTAACACAATCAGTTTCTTGCAGTGGTTGAGAAATTATCCTCCAGACCAGAGAGGAGTTTTGCAACAGAATTTCTTGATTTCTTCTTATTCTGATTTGTGCATATGCACATAATCAAGTTAAAGTAGATTTTTTGCCATGTCTTATATGTATATTATATGTATATTTTTGGAGGCAGAGATAAGATAAAGAAGCAAAATTACCAGATTTAAGTGAAACTGTTTTTCAGGAAAAGGGATGAACGAATGTGGTAATTAGTGACCAAACCTGACATTGTTGGTACATTATTGAAATAAGACTTAACTTGACGATGATGATGTCACAACATTGTCTTCAAAGAAATATTTTGACATAGTTCATGTTTTGAAAAATTAAGTCTTCCTAAATGTACCACTGCATTGTAAACTGATTTTAAAACAAACAAAAAAAGGATTGATACGTGTTTATAAAGCTCTACTATTTACAAAACAGTCTGTCCTAAGTCAAAAGGAACAAGCAGAAGAGTTTCTGGATATGAGTCTGTATTTCTGTGTTTCTTTTGACTAAATTAAATTTATCCTAAAAAAAAAAGCTACCACCAGCAGGAGGTCAGTAATGAAAATCTTTCTGTATCCACTACCAGACTCCACTTTTGCTTATCAAGTATCTAAGCTGAAGACTTTTCAAAGACACTGCTGCGTGAATCCAACCATGCTCCACTTCTATCTTTGCATATTTCTGTTTTGTTGATCCATTCCGATTCTCCTAATACACACACAGGCCACGTTTTTCTTATTTTCCCTCAATTTTTCTTTTGGCATCCGTTTGTGTTGCTGGTAGCTCATGAGGGAATTGTGCTTTTCATTGATGGATCCTTTCATTCTCCCCTTTTAATCAAGCCTGTTAGTAGTTCTTAATTAAGACATCACAGTCACGTTTGATCATGCTTGGTTCTCAATGGTGTGTGTGTGTGCGTGAAAGAGAGAGGGAGATACTCAGTCCCTGTTCTATGTGTGAAGATGACTGAACAGCTTCAATTGGGGGAATTTCCACCTCCTCCAACTCTGTTCTACCAACCCTTGAGGTTTGTGTTGCGTACATCTCCCAAGTCAACAGGCATCAACCTCCAGAGATCCATACCAGACAGATGGTATTGGATGCTGGGTAGGGCGGCTATCAGGCTCCCTACTGTCAGTTTGTAGTGTTGATCACACACATCTGGCTGTCAGTACTCACAGTCCAATAATCAAAGAAAAAAAAAACACAAGAACACATTGACTGGTTAGAAGGCGAAACTAACTTAACTTTCATTAAGGAAGTTTGAAAAGTATCACATACTTATTAGTAGTACTAGTACAGGTCAATTGGACAGTGAAGCTGTGGATTTAGCATGATTGAGCCTTGATGTGAAAACGTTTGCATGCCTCTGCCAGGCCTTGGTGCCCCCCCGCCCCCGAAAGGCGGTTAGCGCTATTAGTGCTTCTCCTTAATGTTGCG
>OMNV01010886.1:19897-33921 GCA_900303265.1 Brotula barbata | reverse complement strand
GGCGGAGTCTTGGAGTGCCAGGATCCATCCCACCCGTGACTGTCCATGTCTCCTAGCAATGAGGTGAGGTGACAGCCGGAAGGAGAGAGGGAAAGAGAGAATGACAGAGAGAAAAGAGAGAAAGTCAGAGAAAGGCATAGAAAGCGAGAGAGCAAGAGAGAGAGGGAAAATTGTGTAACAAAACCATAATGACAAATTTTTTTCATGTACATTTAGTTTAAAGTCACCACACCAACTACAAACCCCCACAGTATCTGTCTACAAATGGCTAACTGATGCATCAATCAGCAATGGAATCACTGGCTAACTGTGTTACTAACTGGGCTTTTATTTTGGCGGGCCACCGTAGACTCTGTATGTCAGTGAAATGGAAGCGACTGATAAATGGCAATAGGAAAGGTGTTATCTTCAAAGTTTTCAGATTTTGATCTAATCTATCTATCTACTCTATCTATCTATCTATCTATCTATCTATCTGAGGTCATTAGCTTAGCATTTTCTCTGGCACATGTAGCTCCAATGTGCTGTCTAGCTCCGCCCAATCAAAATCCAAACACACCTCCAGGAATTCACCAGAGCACCAGGAAATACGACGCTTCCCCACAAATCTGGCGGATCACTGCGACGTCATTGAGAATGAAGGTGTGCCGGTGTTGACAGACTCCTCCATGTTGTCAGATTTCTTGGTTGGTCAACATTTGTGTTTTCCGCCTGCATCTCCTCGCACTGTATAATCCAGATCTGCTCCTCCTGTAATCCTATTGGACAGCAAGCGATGAAGCAGCAGACAGGCCTTCTTCTACTCTAATCTGGATCACATGATCATCAAGGTCGTCCTGCACCACCAAGAAAGACCAGTTAGGAAGACCTGCAGGACGTTCTGAGGGTTCTCCAGAACAAACAGTCAGAACCGTCAGGGATCAACTCCAACCTCAGAGAGGAGGAGCCAAAATCCTCTGAGCCAATCAGACACAATCATTTCAGACCGGGTGGCTTTAGTGCCACTGAGAAGAAGGTGATTAGCTGTTCAAGTGACTGATGAGTTTCATCTCTGAGCATACATGCGTAGCAACCATACCCGCAACAATCACAACATCAACCAGCAACCATCAGTGAAACAATTACTGCAACCATCACCACTACCATCAGTGTCAAAGCAGAGAAGGTTGGCATGCAGATCTCTCATGGTTGGAAAGTGTCTCAGTTATGGCTCTCTCTATATGAATTCTAACTGGTTACCATGGTCACGTCCCCTTCCCCTGCTGATAAGCCAACAACCAACAAACTTCCAATTGTACCATGTCCGGGCCCAAAGTTAATGACAAGATATTGGCATAACTTCACATACATGATAAACAAAACAAATTCTTTTTCTCTCGCTTACATGACATCATAATGCCAATCAACAGACATGCACGAGCAGGAAATCAGTTGGATTTTCCTGTTTCACTTTCCCCGCCTTGTTAAGCCCCACCCCCTTGACTCTCTTCTCCCCCCACTTTCTCTCCCTCAGCCTACACGGGAAAATTACATCACTGAACATCCTGCCTGTCAGTGTGTGGACATGTCCTGTGGGCATTTGGTTGTGTGTGTGTGTATGTGATGTGGTTAACACGTACCTGTATTTAGCGTGGGGTTAATCTGGTATTTATCCTGCAAGAGGATTAAAGTTTTATCTGATTAGAGGAGGAGGAGTGGCTTCACACTCACTAATTAACCCTTACTGCAGCCTGAAGAGCGCCGGACAAACCAGGTGTCTGTGACGTGCCGTGATGGAAGACATTTGATTGAAGAGGGAAGTAAACAGGGGTGACAGAACAGCGCCTCCTACTGACACACAGCTGATAACACACACTGTGAACGTCACATTCAGGAGTTTCCATCAAAGTGTTCAAATCTTTATTTAAACTGTTAAACAGCAGCAGATTCACACCAGTTTAAAAAACAAAACAAAAATAACAAACATCTTTGAAATATGATTTCAGCACTTTTTCAACATCGCTTTTTCAACAATTCTGGTTCTAGCACCGTTTCATTCTGTTTTCCTGGGTGGATGCAAGGTGCTGACTAGTTGTGACACCACAGCAGGGGTCGAATGATTCACACCCACTAATGATGTCATGACAGTTACACTTCAGATTCTCACAGGGAAAAAGTTTCAGGTTCCAGACTGATGTATTTTAGGTGTATAGGCTCAGAACAGTTCAAGGTTAGATCCCTGAGGTGTTGGATGGAAACCATTTGTTCATACAGGACGCATTCTGCACACCCGCCAAGCACGAGCACTCTGTCAACAACAAAGCAAACGTTCCAATGTTTTCCAGGCCTTTGGTTTAAGGCCTAACACCAGAACCAGCTGCTGCTTGAGGATCAGTCAGTGTCCCGTTGTTCGCCCTGGTCTCAAGTTAGATTGGTTCTCATGAGGGGCAAGTTGAGCACTGGCTGAGCAACCGGATTGAAACCAGCACCACATGCGAGGAAACAAAGTTGAGGAAAAACTCCTTAAAACTAGGCGCTCTACATGGCGAGACACCAGGGGGCCCCCTTAAGGTACGTTTGGTCAGCTGAGGCAATTTCTTGTTTGGTTCGGATCACTTTAATAAGTGTGATCAAACCTGTGATGAGCAGCCACGTGTTTCGTCGTTAACTGTGTGATATAACAGCCAAAGAAACAGAGAATAAGAGTGTGTTTCCCTCAGCTGAACATGATGCACACGCCTTAGTTAAGGTGAAAAAAGACTTGAGTTTGAGGTCATGTAACGCAACTTCAGACTCATCATTTATACATTAAAATCTTCCACAGTTTGTTGCATCTTTGCTCTTAGTTCCTGATAAATGCAGGCAGGCTGAAAACTTTCGTTGCGTGTTGAGGAAACATTTCCGTCAATCATTTTTTATTTTACTATATGTCAAAATTCACAGATAAAGAGTCGGACGGAAACGTTGAAAAAATTGCACCTGGTAACTTTGTCAACGTGGAACCATTTGGACATCCCAAACCACATTGACAGGAAGCTAAAGCGAGGATCCTGCTGCTGAAGATGGAGATGAAGATGCAGAACTGGGCACGTGATGCTGCAGGAAGTGGTCCAGGCTGAAGACCTTTCCCCAGCCCACTGAAGGCTCCATGCTAATGAAGTCATCCAGGTTCATCTCGCACTCTGAGGAGGAAACGCATCATCTTCCAGAAATGAACAAAATCCATCTGGATATCTGGAATTCCAAGGTAACGAGCTAACAACCTGAAATCATTACCTGTCGTGTGTATGGGGGGGTAAGCTGGGGGGGGCATGGTCCAGCTTCCATCAGCTCTCTTCATATGTGATCGATCAGAGGCGAAGTTCTGCAAGAAAGTTTCAGCGGGAATCACACGGAACTTCCTGTAACAGAGACAACATTCTGACCTGTCACAGTAGAGCAAATATATCAATAATTGACAGGAAGGGCTTCAATGGCAAAGAGATGCATCACTAAAGCCAATTAAGCCCCGCCCATCAGTATCGGCTACACTTTACCAATCAGAGTAACAGTACTCCTTGGGCTTTGCTGTACCTGTGGAAGGCAGGCTTTATGTTACGGTCTGATTGGAGGGCTTCGGTGGCGTAGCGCCGCAGACTGCAGGGAAACGGCAACACAGAGTCCAGATCATAAATGACAGCGTCGGTAGACAGAGGGCTGACATGAAGCAGAACCACATGATAGTCCTGGAAAAAAACCCACAACGATTAATTACAACAATTGATCATCACATTGTAATACCTTTGCGTTAGTGTGTGTGTGTGTGTGTGTGTGTGTGTGTGCTGACCCAGATCACCGCTTGATCTCCATGACCTGACATCTGCTTCCACAGAGGAACCTGGAGGAGAACAAACACCGAATATGTGAAGAGCCCGCACAGATGTTCTAGAAGCTGACGGGGTTCTGTTCTTCATTCTCACTTGTCTGTTCTTGTTAGAGATGAAAACCACGAAGAGTTCATCCAGCGGTGCTGTGCTCTGCCTCTTCACATACTCACACAGTTTCCAGACGTTTTCCTCACTGCAGAGACACAAACAGAACCTTTACAATCTCAGTGGAACCATATTAAACTTCAGCTTTTATATTATTGAACAAATTATTCCATTTCAGCATGAATCAGACAAAGATCTGTACAAACCAACACGGTGCTCTGACCAACAGATTCTAATTTACATTGACGTTTTAAATGATTGCTTATTCTACACACGACCTATTGGCCCACAGTCAGAGCTTCACTTGGGCTGAAACCGACCTAAACCCTCGGGGTTCCAGACTCATCTGTCTTTGATCTCATATCTCATCTTTAAATTATGGCCAATCTGTGTTCCACATAAACTGTGAGCTGTTGACCCCACTCATAATCGCGTAGAGACAAAAATACACACAGCCCTCCCCTCTGATAAAGGGAAAGTTTGTAACGCTGCTGAAACAGGTCACGTGGCTCCACCCTGGCAGAGTCGGAGTGTGTACGTTCACAGTATTGATAAATGTATTGATTACCAATAGCAGCTGGTGTAGACGCAGTTTTCCTTGCACGCTGCGATTCTTCCTCCTATCTCCATGTTTCGTCGGTAAAACCGATCTGCCGGATGTCAACACGCGACGTCCAAAGACAATTCACTCGAATTTATAAAGAGTGGTATCTGTTACTGAACAGGGGGGAAAATCGTACTCGCCGCCAGCACTAAGGGAAATTCCTGTTTGTTTTTAAGTGTATGTTTGTGTATTGATTTGTATTGATGTATATTTGGCTCTATTTTTGCGTCACTTCCTGTTGTAGCTCGTAAGAGTCCAAGTGTGGAAGTCAGACAGTGACGTCTAGCGGCGGCCTTTTGTATTGCAGACTGGCTATATTATGGGGTCCTACACTTATGTTCGTCAGGATTACTGGAAAGTTCTTCACAGAAATCTTCAGGGTAGTTAAGTGTTGGTGATGAGCAAATAATATTTATCTTACTTTCTTCAAACGTGGTGAGGTTCTTAGTAAAAATATTTAACCAAAAATCATTCAGGCATATGAATCCCAAACTGACCCTCATTTCACTATTAGAATCATAAAAAAGCTCAGATTTCAACATGTAACTCATGAGATGTGGTGTAAATGCAGGAGGGAGAATTTTCAATCCAATTTGTTGAGACAAAGACTCAGCAGCAAAGTTTTCAGCATCCACATTGGCCAATTCAGGCAGTGGAAAGGAAGACGTTTAACATTTCTTGTCACAAACCTGTTGATTTTCTTCTGTGTAGTCCCACACACATGGTGGATTAGAGCATAACTGTTGAATCAGTTTTGCAGTCAATTTACACACTGATGTACTGGAGTTTTGTCTCTCCAACACCAACTGCACAGGCGCACAGGTGTCACATGCTATCATTGAGAATACTACTGCCCCCTACTGGCTCAAAGTACAAAACACAAAACTGGCTCCATTGTTGACTTTTATTAAAAACACAAAGAATACAACACTTCCTGTTTATATGCTGGTTATTAGGTAAAGAGGCGGATGGTGGCGTCGGCGCCAGAGGAGAAAATCCACGGCTGAGTGGGGTGGAAGGTCACATCCAGCACGCCAAGGTCATGGGTCAACGTGTGACCTTTGAGAACCTTCACAGGGACGATCAATGGGTTCTGTAAAAGATCACTGGAGGGAGGAAGGGGGTGTTAGTGTTTGTGTGCACACTTATATTTATCATGGTGGATGTGTGTGTCACTGTGTGTGAGCGGGTATTACTTGTAGACGGTCCCATGACAAACAATAACAGATCCGTCATCGGACGCCGAAGCAAACAGTGGGTATGTTCTGTGATAGGCCACGCCTCTCACTGCCTTCTTATGGTGCCTGCAGACAGGAAATCAAAAATAAATCAAACGAGTGGGGACAGATAAACATCAACAACCATCATACATACCGCAGCATCTTATATGGTTTGGTTGAGAGGTCGAGATCGAACCACGACAGCCTGCAGTCATAACTTCCACATATCACATGATCACCTGAAAGATAAGTGAGAGTTTAGTGTTGTGGATGATTTGGTGTTAGGATGATCTTGTGGAGGATTCGGATTTGGTACCTCCTGGGTGCACAGCCATGCTGGAGATCCATTTGGAGTTGGCCTGCAGTTTCTTGGTCATTTCCTGTTTAACCAAGTTGTAGATTCGTATGGAGCGTTGTGTGGCTACGAAGAAGTAGGGCCTGAGGGGGTGGAAGGACACGCACTGAACCAGACCTTTGTTCTTGCTGAAGGGGTTCTGGCTCCGCTTGCGGCTCAGTTGGTGGATGAATACCTGTAGGTGACTGGAGTGATCCGGCATGATGGAGGCCAAGTAATCGCCTTTAGCGTGCCACACCACCTGCTGGACGGCCTGGACAACAATAGTAACAACCGTTGGCAAGTTACAGATACCACGTCAGTTGAATACTATGTCATCATTTCCTGTGTCAAACCTGTGCTGCATCTGCTGGAACCAGAACTAACAGTTCTGACAGCCCTCACCTCACCCCAAACGGAGCACACATTATTTTCCCCTTACATAGATGGCCAAAGTAAGA
The DNA here is from genome assembly GCA_900303265.1 of Brotula barbata. NCBI lineage: Eukaryota > Metazoa > Chordata > Actinopteri > Ophidiiformes > Ophidiidae > Brotula > Brotula barbata. Next base: position 27,352 of record OMNV01010886.1, on the reverse strand, counting down.
AACTGTGTGTGCTCTCACCTTGGGGTGTTGTATTTTGAGGCGGATACCCTTGTTAAACTCCTCCCCTTCAGCTGTGCTCCAGGTGACAGGCCCCGCCGCCTCTACTGGCTGTACCTCCTCCTGAGCTGAGAGGATTTGTTCTGACGAGGAGACAACTTGCCTGTCTGCCAGAGCGGGAGACAGGATCAACACCTCAGAGTCACTGTAGACACAGAGACAGACAGGTCTCAGTCCCACAGACAGACACGACAGACAGTTGGATGGAAAACAACGTTAAATAACACCATGACAAACAGGTCCCTACAGGGCAACAGCCAGCAGACAGAAAGCAGGATTTGGGTTCCAGGCTACGCCCTTGACAGCACTGCCCACATGGACCGTCTTCAGGCAGCGGGACGAACAAACCTCCCAAAACCTGACAGAGCCGTCATCACTTCCTGAGGACACAGAGAGAGAGAGAGAGAGAGAGAGAGATCATCAGTTCCCGAGGACAGAGAGAGAGATCATGTCTTCCTGAGGACAGAGTGAAAAGTGAGTCTCACCTGACGCGAGCCATTGTCCTGAAGGAGAAACACTGATGGACCGAATGAGACCACTGTGACCTCGATACACCTAAGGACATACAAACAAACACACACACGTTGTCAACACATAGTCCATGTGTGTGCATGTGTGCAATACAGTATATATGTTGGTGTGTGTGTGTGTATGTGTGTGCCCTGCGTTTCAGTGTTGTATGTATGTTGTATCATCGCAGGGATCCAAACCGACTCATAGCTGCAACAACTGTTAGCATCGCTGCCCGTTTACATATCGGCTCAGCAGCTTTCTTTCTTTGTTTTGTTACAGCAGTAGCAAGTTCCAGTTGAGGGTTTGCCGGTACTGTACCATCCCAGTATACAGACGATGTACACACCACATCGCCAGTAATTACTTAATTAATTAATCTCTCTCTCTCTCCTACTCGTTGCGTGTTGTGTGCGGCCTGTGTACCAGTGACTGCGTGGTGGGAAATGGCTGCAGGTCTTTGGGTTTCGGGAGATTGGGAATCAGATCTTCTGGATTCACGTTGACCTGCAAACAAACAGAAGAATTTTTTTCACTAAACGAATCCTCACAGTTGTTTGGCTGTCAGCTGTTCCAGGGCTGTAGCTCCACCTGCTGTTTGGAAGTGTTATAGGTCATAACATCAAAGGCGCCTAATAAGTTTGATTCACATCTTTTCCAGCCAGCAGAAACTTGTCTATGCTCTCAGTTTTAGCTCTTCAACTTTGGAACCCACTTTGGCTGTTCACGAGGGCAACAAACTTACAGTTGGAGAAATTTGCAAAAAACTCTTCATTCTTTACGGCTGCACAAGCAACTCAAGAGCCAAATATTACACCCATAGATAAAACAATTCAACTGTGTGTGTGCGTGTGTGAGGCTTCGTACCCTCATCTTCCTCTGCCGGGGACAGAGGTACAGGTCAAGGCAGCGCTCAAATCGTTCATGGATGAAACGAGGAAACGCAGGAACCTGTCGAAGGCTGGAGAACTTCCTGGGAAGAAACGATAACTTCCTGTCTGCAGGATCCTGCTGCTCCCACAGAGCACGCTGCAGAGACAGAGAAACATTCATCTTCAAAAGCACATTGACACGAGTGTGGATTCTTTTCCAGCGGCAAGGTGTCAAGGCGGAGGGAGGATATTGATCTATAGGCTAACCCACATAACCCCCAAACACAAAGATCCCTCTCTGAATCATTGTGTGACTGAGTCCAGCCTCCTGAGGATCACTAACAACTGTTCATTGCATTATAATTTTTACTTATATACTGTATTTAAATTATACCACAACACACCAAAGTTGCTGACAAACACATCACAAACATTGTGCGACTTCTGACCAAAACTGCAAATGGTCATTATTGTGATTACCGACTGATCTGGCAATTATTGGAACAATCGTTTGACTAATCGGGCAATAAATGAAAGAATGAATCAATAGCTACTCATCTTTTGCTTGGTTTTAGTGGTTGGGTATTGGGTGTGAGCTTGCTAGTGCGTAAGGCAAACACTGGTTAAAAAGCAGACCTACCTCCTCCTCATTAAGCAGGTACTCCGGTGGAGGGTTGTAGGATTCCTGGTGACCAGGAAGTGGAATTTTGGGAGCAGGAAGATGCATTTTGTGTCTGGCTAAGATGGTAGAGTCCTCATTCGCCCACAGGTCGTAGTAATGCTCTTTGTTGTCATTCTCCACCCGCCGAGGTTTGATCCAACCCATCTTTATTGCATGGACCAGTTTAGATACCTGAGAAAGACAAAGAAAGAGAGAGACAGACGACCGATGCAGAGCGAGAGGAAAACGGTGGGAGAGATCATCAGAAACAGAGACAGAGAGGCATCAATAAAGGCTTTTACTCTTATTATGCATTTAGATATTTTGAACAAATACTAAGACTTAGAGTCCCCTTTGTGTCCTCATGTGTTGCGTGCGTGCGTTACCTTGTTCTTCTCAATAAGTGAAGGAATAAAGCTTCGTTTGTCTGCAGGTCTGTTGGTGACAGGATGAATCATCACGTCTTTAGTGAAGAAGTCCACGGATGGCTGAGGACGACCAACAGGAGAACTTTAGAACAGCGTCAATGAGAACAGCTGACAGGACACATCTGTCTGCAGCACTGCTAGAGAACCAAGCAATGAGAATGGAAAAACCCACAGCCCCTTAAAAGTGACAACCCCATTCACTGCTCTATGCCTTCAATCACAAAACTTGATGATTAAGATCTAATAGTGTGGCCACTACAATTATTGTGATAAAGTACTACTCTACTGATTATTGGAACAATTAATTGACTAATCGAGTGATTAATGTAATAGCCGTATTAGTCTACACAGTTTGTTTTGGCTGTACACGGCTAGCTAACGCTTAAGACAAGAAGATGAATTCAAAATAATTAAATTCAGAGTACAGCACCGTCCTGGGTCGACCACCACACCATTCCATGAGCAGCATCTTAATCGTAATGAGATTACCTCATACTCATTGAAGTTGACGTCTCCAAACTGTCCTCTTTGCAGACGTTTTACCAGCTCCACCTGATCATCTGACAGTGTGATGTCACTTCCTGTTTGCTTATCATGGACGGTACGCCTGCACACAGATCCATGGGGGTTGTTTAGCATGGTTAGTATATCTGATTAAAAATGATAAGAGCATGCTAGCTGTCTAACCAGTAGTCAGGGTTGTCCATTTTGTCCAGGAAGTCATCCAGCTCATCCTTGTTCCTGATTGGCTTTAATATCTTCTTCCCGTCCAGATTGTAGCCAATGTGAGGGAAGTCTTTATACCACTCCATGGGGATGTTCCCTACAGTGTTCCTGATGTCCTGTAGGTCAGTAGAATGTCACGTTACACAACAACAGGAAAACATCTTACTATGAAACACCAGAGAACAACAGGACATCATCACATTACACAACATCGGAGAACATTGCAAGAATAGCATAAGCTTGGGAGAGCTTCATTAGAAAACAGGAGCCTGATTATATAGACCACAGAGGAAGGTCATGCTGCAGAGGAATGTTTAACAAATAAAGACACCACTTGAAAGAACGTCAGGAGAACCGTGACACAACATAGAACTGACTGGCTGACACTGGCAGTGACATCATAAGCGCTCACCTCTTCGTCTGATGTGTCGTGCTCATATTCGTCCTCCTTCACTTGTACTTCCTGTGTCTCCCCTTCCTCGCCCTGTCAGGACAGAAGGCAGAGTTGGCAGAGAACCCAGAATCCTATTGTTGTTCTTTAACTTAAGTCAAATACAGTGCTCAGTCTTTCTCACACACATTTACAGTGTCAACATTTCTTCTTAAAGAGAACCAAATATCACTAAAAGATCTTCATACATCGAATGAGGAAATGAACCAATATTACATGCATTTGTGTGACCACAGTAGCTCCAAACAGGAAGTCATCCCTCCCGCTCAAGAACCAAAGCTCACCTGAGTCTTCTGTGACTCCATCTTCACATCATCATCATCATCATCATCTTCATTATCATCTTCTTCTACTGACTCCTCCTCACTCCCTGAATCTTCCAGGCCAGAGAACACACTATCCTCACTGTCTGATAAATCATCATCTTCATCATCATCATCAGAGGGGGGCCTCAAGTTGAACACCTGAACACAAGCAAACACAGTGACATAAACGTGCATGGATTTATGCATTATAGTTGATGAAAGTATGTCATCACAATTCAGGAAGTGAGAGCAGAGAGAAACTGTGATCCTGGACCACAGAGCAACCAATCCTGTACCCCATCTAATGGGACGTCCCAAAGCCATGCCTCTTCAATCTGTTTCTAATTGGACAGATCAACACTTGTATCATCATAACATCAGTCACATCGAAGGTGCAATCAGACAAAACAGAGCTTCCCTTCTATAAAATTTGACTCTCAGTTGCTACGTGGTTAAAATGACTTAAATGTGTTGCAGATCTGTTTAATCAAAGATCAGTGACGATGAAAAATAACTTTCCAGGTTAACTGTGTGAGCATGTCAGACATGCGTAAATATGAATATTATCAGAAGGGCAGAGAATCTGTCACTTTGACATAACTGTTCAATGCCTTCTACATTTGTATGACCATGCCAGGCCTCAGCAGTATACGACGAAGGCAGGTGAACCCCTGAGTTGTTTAGATTGATTGAATGCTTGATTCACACATCGTTCTGTTGTCAGTGCCGATCTGTACAATCTGAAAAAGATTCACACTCAGAGAAAAAAGACAGAGTCTCCCTGGATCTAAAATCTGTGTTGTGGCGTGAATTCAAATTTCCCTGATCAAAAATGAGGAGGTTGAAACAAATCCAGGTCATGTTTATCCAGGGGGTCAGTTCATGGTTGGCTGTGACATGACGTTTCGTTCATGTTCATGTGATTTGAAGTAAAGTGTTGGCGTACACAGAACTAACAGTGAGAGGAGCGGATCCAATATACATACAACACAACAGCGGCGGCTAGCATGCTAAAGCTAACATCCCTCTAACACGCGCGCACACCGTTTTCAGTCTCGACTCACCTCCTTTTCCTCCTCTACCTCCCGTTTCTCGACACTTCTTTTCTTCGACTGTTTGTGTTTTTGCTCCCCTTCCACTTCATTCATCTCTTTGCTTCGCGTGTCGCCGGTCCCCTCCATTGCCACACGTGCTATAACTACAGGTCAAAGGTAACCACCCTCAGCTGGGGGAAAAGCAGCTGACAGCTTCCGGTTCACTTTCATAATATGGGCAAAGAAATGTTTTATTTGGAAAATCACACACAATATTTCCGCCTATAGTATTACTTTTACATTTATTTTATTCTATATCAATTCATCTTTGGAAAAAATGAAAATCAAACAATGTATAATTTTATAGTTATAAAGTAATACCTATATTCAACTTTATTTGTAACAAAATAAACAATTTGATATTTCCCAGAGAGGAAAGTATGATTAATGATATAGTAATGGTTAGATTTTACCACTAGGACCATCAATACTTTAATTTATTTATTTAAAATGTAATGATAATAATCTATTAAACTGAACTGTATGTTATTGGTAGAAAGTCTGCTGAGGGTATGTTAGGTGTAGCGTAATACTTTCATCCTGGTAGATAAGATAATGTCCTCTGGAGGAAAACACAGTGAACATTTTATTCTATTTTTTCATACAAAATTAAGTTTGAAGTCTCTGACATCATCAGAAATAAAACTCAAATATTAAAAGGAAACTTTTGTAAAATGTTGTACATAAGAGAAACTTTGTTATGTGCGTAAATTCCTTGTACTGTTCAAAGTTAAGTTTTTAGCTTTAAGATCTGCTAAACTTGCATCCTCTCCTGTAACAAGGGGAAGTTAAATTTTTTCAATGGTTCTCTTTGTAAACATTCTGCCAGCCATCACCAGTTTGCCACTGATGTGTTAGCAGAGTTGTATTTTTAGAGAGCTTTGTGGACTACTAAACTCAACATTCATCTCCTATCTCTCAAACATATCGTAAGTACAGTGGCTAAGAAGTCTCAGACAGTTACAAACTGAAAATGTGCCTCAAATTTGTAACACTAAATTTGTATAATCAATCTATACAAATTGAAAGACCAGATGACAATCTGGAAAACATGTGCAAAAGGAAAAACACTGAAGACCCAGTCACAACAGAATGGAAATCTCGGCAAGACAATTAAGACCGGCCTTTAGAGGCTCAGAATAATAACAGCGAGTGAAAATTGTTGAAATAAACGGTGAAACACGTACAGCTATATAATGAATTCAATGTCATGAATGAATGGGTATGATATTGACCAGAATTGTTAATTTTGTGACCGTCAATGATAGCTCCGTGGTCCTCAGAGTTGCCCTGTGCCATGTGAGAGGACATTCCCAATCCAACAGTTTACTCTACAGTCAAAGCCGTCAAGCTGGGAGAAAAGAAAAGAAAAGAAAGAAAGAAGGGTACTTTATTGATCCCCGTAGGGAAATGAATTCTTACCCATCCTCAATGATGAGCAGCAGCACACACATGCAAACACACACACAACGCAAACAGGAACCAACTCCAGATCCCTTGGTCAGGGACAATGGCAGGAGTGATTAACATAACACACGTCTTTGTGGAACTGGAGCAGCCGGAGGAAACCCAGGCAGACACGGGAGAACATGCAAACTCCACACAGAAAGGTGTGGAGGTTGAACCCGTGACCTTCTTGCTGTGAGGCAGCAGTGCTAACCACCAAGCCACCACGCTGCCAAAAGTAGTCAATTTAGCAGCTTCAAGCTTTGGGAGAAATCATGAAAGAACTATTCTACACTGATCAGAAAGTAGCTCGTCAAAGTAACTGTAAAATGTTAAGTGGTGGAAATGACAACAAAATCTGTGCATGTTGGCATCATAAAGAAAAGACAGCACACAGGTCAAACAAGAAAATGAAAATCTCAATTGTTTTTATTCTGACTTGATGCGTTCAGAATTGATTTGTTGTTTCCGGTCTGTAGGCTCGGATTGTTCTGCCTGTGATTTGTTTGGGTTTGTTAATGACTCGTAGAGTTTTGTAGTCTTCACGTGATTCATCCTCCTTTCTTTGTGTATTTGTACTTATCATACTTTGGTACATCCTGCAGTCATTGACCGTATATTAAACATCACACTTCTGTGTGGAAAGTAGGAGCGTGTTAGGAGAACGCAAAAATGAAGTGTCTGTGCCATGAATGGGTCATGTCACATTTTGATACGGTATGGTGGATATTTTGATGAAAAGTGGATAATAACGATCACACACGGAGGGAATCGCATCATTGTCTTCATACATTCTGAAACAAGCTGACACTATGTAACTATTGTGACAGCATCCACAGCACAGATTGACCCGGTCCCCAAGCCAATCACAGCCGATGGAATTTAATAATAAAAATAATACATAT
>OMNV01010886.1:0-10558 GCA_900303265.1 Brotula barbata | reverse complement strand
ACTGTATATATATATATATATATATATATATACTCATACATACATATGTACACACATACATGGGCATACATGTCATAAATCAAATAATAATGTCATGATAATTAGTTTATATAGCATTGCAGCACAGTGCAAGAAGATTCATTAAACTCACATTTGATAACTTTAAAATATAAAAAAATGTAGCTTGTTAAAAGCATGTTTAAAATAAAAAAGAAATCTTTGATAATAAACTGCAACACATATTAGGCTCACTACTTATCAATCAACCTAGACCAATTGACATGACAATACAGAAACTAAAGATCTGAATTTTAGGTAGGATGATTTCTGAATCTGTTTGTTTTAAACATTTAATAAAAAACCCGATCGGATTTTGATTAAAACTAGTCACAAACAGCGTCTTTAAATAATGAAACTATTGTGAATTTATTTTTTAATCACACAAAGCTGCAAACAAAAACAAATACTTTTTTCTACAACCAATCAAACTACACAGATGGCTGACAACAAAACCAGAACCAACAATGATGATGATGAGGAACAGCTTGTTTTCAGCATCAGGATGTTTTCTGAAAGACAAACACCAGGTAGATACCTACAAACAAACAAACAAACATTTAATCAAACATCCCTCACTTACTGAACATAAACTGATACCAAACGTTATTTTTGAAATCACATCTCAAATTTACATCTGAATAATTATTTCATTTCAATTTTACTAAAATCAATAAACCACCATCATACAACAAACAAATAAACAAACAAACTTACTCGCTGCTTCCCACTCAGAGTTGCTCAGAGTTCCCTGCAAACACAAACAACAGTCAGAACCCAACCTTGACCAGGACTACCTTCAGATGAACTAGGACTAGACCAGAAAGCGCGATTTGTGAAAACCCTGAGTTTGTTGCTATAGTAACATACTCTGTGAATCTAACCTGCAGGTTTACTTCAACTAACCATGAGTTTCTCCTCCCCTTTAGCAGAAGCCTGCAGACTGAAGGAAGTGTCAGACATCGCGTGTCTTTTTATTGAGGAGACTTTTGATATTGAAGCACTAATACTCCACAAAAATCTCCACCAGGAAAGGCTGGGTGATCAGACCCTGCTTGGATGTTTTATCATTTGCTGATACCAGTCTGTTTTTCTGCACAAATAGATAATTTATTTGAACAATATTATCAGCCCTCCTCCTCCTCCTATTGTTCATATGACAAATCGTGGACATACAATGGCATATTAGGGCAACTACAGTTAAAAAACCCAAAACTCTCTGAAAATATAAAATGACAAATTTGTGGAGAAAAACTCAGAAAAATAGTGTGATAAGACCCCGGCATCTATCGGTTGAGCGCTGGCTGAGCTGCTATTGAAATTACCCGCTTGGCTGACTGATAGTTAATTCACATGATAATCTGAAGTCCTCTGGGTGAAGTCCTGTGGGGATGTACCCCTCCGCTCATGCAAGTCTGTTTTGTAAACTATTAATTTTGTAGGCTGCTTATTGCCAGCCCTCTTTTTACATTTTGAGCAGTCTTTGCGTTTGGTTTGATTAATTTCTTTAAATTCCTCGTATGCTTTAAGGAGAATGTCTTGTTTCACCGCCGTGGTTCGTGTCTGTTTTTGCCAAGGTTTCAACTAATCAGAGACTTGCTGCTCCTGGTTTCCACTGTTGATGTACATACCCTTGTTACTGAACGTCAGATGGAACCATTATTCCAGATTTAATCCATCTGATCTGGGTTGTAAGAACTAAATTAACCAGCTAGGAGTTGACACGATTGAAGGATCTAGGATATGTCATCTCATCTCGAATTCTTTTTTTAGGACAAGACTAGAAAACATCAACCCACTTAACCAGGACTACCCCGGAATGAACTAGGATTTACTAATCCAATCGCCTCATTGTTGTGGTCCAGAAACTTACCAGTGGTACTTTGACTCCAGCTCTGCCGCAGTGCTCCTTAACATGGCTATACTCTCCTTTGCTGTCTGTCGCTTGTTGGCCTCCATCACATGGAAACGGCTGAAAATGAAAACAATGAATCCACGTTTCCATAGAAACAGGGCCGATGATTCTCACAGATTATTTATAAGTTACCTCTAGAGCCATCATCTTCATCATTAGGCTGCGGTGACGCTCCTTCATCACCTTCTCCTCAAAGAACTCAGAGAACCTCTGCTTCATCACCAAACGCATGTTATAACGCTGCGCCATGCTAAGACACACACACACACACACACACATAGCTGATCAATGAAGGCTATCAATAAAAACATCATTTTGATTCTCAGAGGAACATTGGGAATCTTACCGTTCCAACAAAGGAAAGTACACAAGGAACTCGGGAACATCAACAACGTCCTGCAGACTGAAGTGATACTGGCATCCGAACAGCGGGTACGAATTCTTGGAACCAAACGAAACACGGAAAACTTCATTACCAAACGATAACGAGTCTGACGCCTCCAAACGTTTCCTGAACAGGATGAGAGAAAATCAGTGTTAGGAGTTCAGGAAAATATCATCAGTGAAGTATTGGTAGTTCAGTGTTGGTGTTTGCCATCGCCCTGCCTTATTTATATAATCTAAGTGCTCTAGCACTAGGATGTTCCTCCAGGGCTGTTTTCAACTCACTGTGATCAACTGGGAACCAGGTCTTAAATACTCTGGACTTTGTGCTCTCTTGCTGCTGCTCTCTGCTACACAGCCTGCCTGGGCTCCTCTCAGCCCATCTCTCCCTTTTTACCACCACACATTTAATTGTTGTTCCCAGCCAGGCCTTTAAATTTAGGATGTTGTTCTATTGTTTTGTATTCAACACACACTATGTGGAGTACTTCCCTGACAAGATCACTGATGGATTATTCCCACTTTTGATAATTTTAATAATGTAGCAACTAAAAGTATACTTAAAAATAATGGGACGTGTCATCAGTGATGTGTTGATAGTCTACGAACAGGTTCTTACACAAGCTCATAGGCATCTGGCGTGGTGCCGATGAAGAAGCCTCCAGGCTTGAGACGCTCACACGCGTTCCTCAGCATCATGTCGGCCTTCTGCTCACTCTCAAAAGAGTAATGGTAAACAAACTGACAGCTGCATATGTCGAACATCAGGTGAGGGTCATCCAGCTTCTCTGATAACGCTTCCTAAAAACATAGGCAGGTGAATCAATGTCTTTCATAGAAAAAATAAATATATAAAAATCAAACATTCAAACTTGCCTCCATGCTGTTATTCAGTTTTCATGCAGTTTGCACCATTAAACTGACATGTGCTGTGGCTCTAACTAGCGTTGTTTCCTTTCTGCTGGAGAATGTTCCGCTTGGTGTGTGGTTGTGTGAGCGCTCTGCACATCATAAATACTATTTCCATTTAAGAGAACTAAGACATATGGAGGAAAGTCATCAGACTGATGCAGATGAAGCTTTATCACACAATCATTTCACTTTTCCTTGTAAAATAACTTGTGGGTGGGACGCCCAGTGGCTCCCTGGTTTAAGCAGGTACCACGTAACACAGTGGCGTGGGTTTGATTGCCTTGTCTCAGCCCTGTCCATCCTGTCTGTCTCTATACTGTATCTAGCAAAATAAAGCAGAATAACTTGTGGATTATCACTAATAGTAAATTGTGGATTTTAGAACAGGACACTTTTCTAAATCAGGATGTTTTGCCCTACGGTGCAGCAACAACATATAATCCACCACCTCTTAGTGTGCAACGCTTATCAATTAGCATGAGCTGCACATTGTTAGCTCTGTGATCTGTTTCAGCAGATACACAATTTAATGGTGAACCGGTCTAAAGTCTACGTGCTGTAGATCTAACAAACTGGTCCTCATGCTGTAGATCTAACCTTGGTGCAGTCAGCCGTAATAAATTGAGCGCTGAAGATTTTCTCGTTGTTGTGACTCTTCCTCTTCATCTCTTCATAACGACTCTGACACTGATCCACAGACACCTCTGCAATATCTGAATAAAACAGATCACATTATTAAAAACATCATTGATTGTTATTACAATATTAACAGACAACTTCAAATACTTGGGTTGAGTTGGGACATTACAGTATAGAATTTCACTAGAATTTCTATACATTTCATACTTCTCAAAATATTAAACTTAATTGAAACAGCTGCCTGAATCGTTTATAATACACTTGAAATGCTTTGTACTCAATGGCTCAATCAGTAAGTCACCTTCCTGACGACACAATGAGTGTTCTCAGGAAGTCTACGTATTTTCAACTCATGACCATGAAATGCTTCGCGCCCAAATATGGGCACTTGCGGCTTTATTAATGCTTTTGAGAATCTGGTGGTGGTGAGCAGACTTGCTGTGAGAAGTGTGTCAAAGTAGGACCAGGGAACTCAATCACTTCCACAATTGGACTAAGGTGGTAGCAGTCTTACACACTCTCAGTCTCGGTCACACCTTTCCTTTCACAGTTTTTTTTCACAAATTCACAATTCTCAATATTACCCTGCAGTTTTTTCATTAACTGCCCTTTATAGTATAGTGCTGGTTTTTGTTGTTGTCATAGTAGTATTAATGTTTGATTAGACGTGATATGATAATAAATAATAGCTAGTGTTGTTTGATGGTGGATACGTGTTTGATTACCTGCACAGACCAGGTGGTCTATGTTGCCCCTCCTCCACTTCAACAAGTCTCCTCCTTTCCCACAGCCCAGATCCAGAACTGACACCTGTTGATGCCCTGATCCCCGCACTTTCTCCAGGATCTCCCCTGGAAATCAGACGAACCAATCAGACATCAGATTAAATTCACCTCTTTCAACATGACACTGATATACTGATCACCATCTGACTCATCAAGATCAGTATCTGTAGACTACATATGGACTGGTCTACACAATAGGTGCTAGACGACACACATCACCATACAAGGTACATATTGTTGATACAATACAGGGACAATATTGGTTAATAGCTGATAACGTTAACATTTTTGATAAATTACCAATGAGGATGCTCTTCATCCAGTTGTTGAAGTTCCTCATATAGAAGATCCGGCTCTGAGTACGAGCAGCCACACCCACTTCCTGCAGCCTGTTGTAGTGACTGGCTACCTTTACACTGTGGTCTGTGGCCTGAAAAAAACCCCCAAAACATTCTAGTCATCACCAACATATTCATCATTATCAATAATATTATCTTCATCTGAATCAGTACAACTTTTCTCATCTTCATCAGCAGTTTTATTTCATACCAGTCTGTGGGTGTTTACCAGTCTTTACCTGTCAGTCTGTACCTGTCAATCTGTACCTGTCAGTCAGAGTGTACCTCTCTAGTCAGTGTACATTATCAGGGTGTGTACCGGTCTGTAGCTGTGAATGTGAACGAGTATGTACCAGTCTCTTGGTGGGTGATCTCTCGTCTCCCTCATCTGCATCATAGGTCCTCTTCTTCCCTGCAGTATATCCTGACTGTTGTTCTCCTCCTATCCCTTCATCCTCTCCACTCTGTCTTTTGGCTTCCATCTTGGTGACAGTCTGAACATACAACAGAAAGAGAGGTCACGGTTCAGCTCTCACCAGTACAGACCTGCCACAGCAGCACAATCACATCAGAATCAACATACTTGTTGCATTACATGAGGTCATCACACAATCCAACATATTATCTCAGATCCAATTTTTTGTCCATATTGTTTAGAGGATTCGACATACTTTCACAGCAGGTGGGTTTACACTCATGGGCACATGCACACACACATGCACGTTGTTCTACTATTCCTCTTTCTGCAGCTTTCATCTTAAACAAAGATGGCAAAAAAAGCACCGCGAGTGCACCGAGCTAAAGTGTCACTGCGTTGACGTTGTCTCTTAGATTCACATTTACACACGAGACGACATTCGAATCCTGGGGTCGAACGCGTGACGGTTTCATCCGATTCTGCTGCAAACAAGCTTACAGTTGACCCTGAGCCACGCTGGCTACATTATAAGTATTATAATACGCAATCAGAGTTGAAATTATAGTTTGTCGTTATTTGTCTGTTTGTGGTTCCATTCTTTGTTAGCCGTTAGCTTGAGCAGCCGCACGCTACGAAACATCAAAGTAGAACGCATAAACAAACGTTAAAGCAGTGCAATGTGAATTACATCACTAGCGGAAGCTGATTACCAGTTGCTCTCTGTTTAAACCAGTTTGAAGTCAAACTTATGCGATCAAAATACTCACCGGTACAATCTTCAACACGCATGCGCTCTGGATAGTGCGCACTTCCGGTTACGGTGCATCATATTTCTGCGTCCCTACACAGAGGAATGGAGACGGATCGTTGTTGTTATCATTTTAAATAACTTAACTTAAAATAATAAAAAGTCAATAACTTTAATTTAACAGATACTAAAAATGTCCAATGTAAAACCAACAAGTCAGTTAAGTCAGTCAATCAGTTAAAACAAACATGTACATTGTTGGTTGTACAATGTACAGTGAAAAGGAAATAGAAAGTTGTTGGAAGAAGATGTGAAGTTTAGAGAACTCTTCAAAAATCTTGCTTTATGAGTGAATAATTGTCCTAAAAATAAAATAGAATTTATGCACAATTCAACATCCTTGCTGAAATAATACTATCATCAGAAATGGATGGAAGCTTAGATATTTTAGTATTTTCCAGACTGAATATTTGATGAGAAACTTAAATTGTTTTTAGGGTTACTCTCTGTTGTAAGAATGTTTGGAAGTACTTGATTTTATTTTCTTCATCAAATCAAAGCTTAAAGATGTTGAGGGAGTGAATATAATAAGCCTGACGTTAAATTCCTCTACATCATCATCGTTAGCATGGCATCATCTGATTCTCACAGATAAAAACAACAACTAACATGTTTTTTTCAAAGGAGAGAACAGAGCAAATATTCTTTTCTATCCATTCTGATCACACAACGTACCTGTGGCGTTCATTGTTTTATTAAATAGATCAATACTGCAAGTTGCTGCAACCTAGCAAGAGTTCATTTATTATTTCATGATTCTTTGACAAGCAACCACACCCAGTATGAGCCACAATGTGAACTAAAATCTACATATCAGACCACTAACATCAAAGTTACAGCAAAAGACACAGGCTGGAATCAAACCTGCCCCACGGCCTAATTTGGCACATGCTCTACCTAGGGAACCACTGGGGGATTTCTCGTAAATCCTCTGTCCTCGATTCCTCTGTCCTCACCTCTATTTCCATTGTAAGTCCTGTCTCCTCGTGGTTTGTGGGCTGTGTTTTGTAGTGTACAAAGAGCTGTACTGTGCTGAGAGGCTCAAGTATACATTCATATAGAACGCACAGGACATGAATTTGACATATTTGACCTGCAGCAGGCACACAGGAAAAACAGACTCCTCTCCAACTTTTAAACTGATACGACGCTTGACCATGGCGCAGCATCAATTGAAGTTAACCGCAGTGGTTCGGTCTGATCTGTGAGCAGAGTGAAAGGAATTATGGGTAAACTGACAGGGTGAGCAGGTTAAATGGAGGTTACACTGACTCATGCCGGTCATTGTTTGGTCTCAGGTTCTGCTCTGATCCTGTCTGGTATGCAGGGACGCTGCGTCGCTGTAATTGATGCTGCTGATGGAGATCTGACAGACAACACTGCTCGTTTATTACTGAGCTGGAAAACATTTTTGATGCCACGGCAGAGGACAGTGAGGAGCTGGACAGCAGCCGGGTCAATTAAGAGCTCAGGTGACCCGAGGAGCGCTTCATAATCACCGGGGAAAATAACCAAGTGTTTCAGATTTCATACCGTTTGAGCCAACACAAATGAATTCTTCACATCTATTCACTGTTAGTTACTCCTAGTCTCTGCGAGTGCCCACTAGTGTCTGGCAGGCAAGTCTATCCAAGTCACTAGTAATCACTGGTCAGATCTACTCTCTGCTGGTCTCTTCTAACACTGCTAAGTCGCTAATGATATCTGTGGTTGACTGATCATGTCTGCTCACCTCTGCTAGGCTAGTGACTACTAGCGTCTCTTCTTCAATGCTAGTCTCTATACTGCTATTCTCTACTGATAACTCCTACTCCCTGCTAACTGCTTCAAGTCTGTACTCATTTCCAGTTACTGGTGGTCACAGCCAGTCTCTGCTAGTTTCTAATAGTCTCTCATAGTCTTTGCTAGTCAATGTTAATGATACTCTACTTAGTCTCTAAGTAACGCTTTTAACACATTAAACCAATCTAAACACACAAACACACCTAGTCTTCGGACAAATATGAGGTAAACATAAATAATAAATAACCTTAGAACTGAAGAACATTATGAATACACATTTAATACACATTTTAAACGTGAACATTACACAACGCAATGCATCCTGTGAAACCTCTGCTCCTGAAGCCCCTTACACTTTAGAATATTTTTGTTGTTATTATTATTATTGTTATTATTATTGAAGTATGTCAGGGAAATTGTATTTTAGCATTAAAAATAGGATTTTGTATCATTATTATCATTGTAACAGGTACTAGATCACCGCTGACCATTGATATTGTGCAGCTCAACAACTTCTTCTCTGATATCCTCCACACGAAACCCACCAGACTTAGTTTCCCCTTCTCCACCCGCCTGTGAATCACCTGACAGGCAGGAAGCAGCAGGTGAGGCTGAGGAAACTCAAGTCCAACACACTACCCATCAGCACCAGTGCCCCCCAAGGATGTGTGTTTCCACTGCTCTTTTTCCTGTATACAAGGAACTGCACCTCGGGACCTCGAACTGTGAAATTCCTGAAGTTTGGAGACGACATATTCACCATTGGTCTAATCAGCAATGGTGGTCTGCAGATAGGAGTTCAATCAGCTGGCATCCTGGTGCAGACGCAACAACCTGGAACAGCTGATACAAGGCACCCAACCTCCCCTGTGCCACCCTCACTATACCAGTGATTTTCAACCACTGTGCTGCGGCACACTAGTGTGCGGTGAGAGATAGTCAGGTGTGCCGTGGGAAGTTATCCAATTTCACCTCAAAAATATAATTTAGTTAATGCAAATAATTTGCCATGGTTGAGCGTCTGTGCCTGCAATGTAGTGACTAGCAGAGTAATGAAATACTCCTCCATGTCAGTGGGTGGCAGCAGGTAGCGCAATAATGACGTTGTTAATTTAAGACAATAGAATTAGTGATGCGTGCGAGAGGTGGCGGTGACAAGACGAACAACAACTATGGATAAATATTTGAAAAGGAAGAATCCCCAAACTCGGCCCTGGACAAAAAGTTCTAACCCAGATGAAGAGTGTCGTATCAGTGGGGGTCAAAAGGAAGCAAAAACGGTGAGCTGGAGGCAATACAGCAAAAGTTATTTTTCGTTTGGATTTACTAGACCAGGGATCCGACTGCACCGACTCTGTTATGCTTGGTGTGTGGGGAATAGCTATCCAACAGTGCCGTGGTCCTAAGCAAGCTCAAACGCCATCTCCAAACAAAACACCCGTCACTTCAGAACAAGAACACAGACTATTTTGTTCGCCAGCAAAAAAACCCAAAACAAGTAGCAACAGGCAACTTTTATGACAAAAACTACATTGGTGTCTGAGAGAGCTCTCATAGCAGATCAGCTTTGTGTCCATCTAAACAGGTCCACGTTTCACACTGAGTGAGTATAAATAAATTGAGAGACTAAATGTCATATATACTGTATTAGGCTACAATGTATCATTTTATAAAATATTTTCGTTGGTGGTGTGTCGTGGGATTTTTTTAATGTAAAACATGTGCCTTGGTTCAAAAAAGATTGAAAAACACTGCACTATACACAGCAGCACTGTAGTAACCATGGAGACCTTTATGAACCTGGGATTACAATTTCCCAGGACTTAATGTGGGAAGTCTACATCACCTCCATCATAAAGAAGGTCCAATAGAGGATAGAGTGGTTTGATTACAAAGGACAATCAAGGTGGCCGTGAGGATTGTTGGTGCCAACCTGCCCATCATCAAGGACATCTACTTCTCTCGAACCCAGAAACGTGCCTGGACCCCTCACATCCTGGACACCACCTGTTGGAGCTCCTCCCATCTGATCGGCGTTTCCGATCACTGTCCAGCAAAACAAACACAGAAACAGCTTTTCCCCTACAGACCATGAAGAGAAGGCAAATAATTTGCTCTTCTTTCTATAATCATTAACCTACTCATGTCTCCTCATCAAGACACCTCACCAATCCGCCAATCAATGTGTTGCTTTTTAGGGTTTCTTGGAAAATATCCTCCGTCAACTCCAGCCTGCCACATCAATGGTATGGGCTCTACCTACTGAACCACCAGGGCACCTCTACACGCCGCTATTTTAAGGTATTGTGACCTTGAGAGTCCGTAAAGGCCTACAAATTGAATGTGTTATTGTTATTATTGCTATTATTTGACTGTGCGGTCACTGCTAGTGTCTACTCATCTCTGCCACTCACTGGTGGACTCCTTAAGTCAAGAGATATTAAAACCACAACCTAACTACACCCACATATACTGTATATATACATATGTATATATATATGTGTGTGTGTGTGTGTATAC
>OMNV01010885.1:13403-23724 GCA_900303265.1 Brotula barbata | reverse complement strand
CCAAACGTGAAACCATGTAGCACATGGCCTGTGTCCTCTTGAGTCTGTTTGGCCGGACATTCGCAGGTTTTGATCATAAATCTTTGTCACTCGGGTCTCACGGACACCTGTCCAATCTGTGGTTGTATGTTTTGTTTTGTTTATTGGTTGAGGCAGCTAAACAGGCCGTTTTCTCTCTAGCTAGGAGAGCGTAAGAGGCAGGGTGGGGCTGCTTGGCATCAACCATCAGATCACATTAAGCTCTGCAGTCAGCCGCTCCAACATGATAAACCTGTCAAGTTTAAGCAAACAGAATGTTCAAGTCATATTCCATCAGTCTGACGAAAATCAACAATAGATTTTCATTTGGTGCCCAAAGTCGACTGACCAGGTTCGTGGGCCTTTTAATGGACCTCTATGGATGAGAGCTTGAATTGCGCTGAAATTTTCATCTGGACCTGGCCTGAATGCCATGTTGAAAGATTAGGGCAGAATCTTGTATTTCTTGCAGTGTTTAACAATTACTGAGATAACAAATCCAGACAGGCCTGAAGGGATCGTGGGGCTCACTAACTTCCCGTTTAACACTGTCCAGAGTAGACTTCTTAGTTGTGTGGGTGGGTGTAGTTTGCTCTGTTTTGCTCTCACCTTGCTAATATGCTGAATATGTTTTAGGTTGTTAATGTGTTATAAATGAGTTTATTACATCGGTCAATTCTACCTCTGCGATTCACCCCTCCAGCCTGGAAGGAGAAATGTGCCTTTTACATTCTGCTTGCTGTATATATTGTTCTACTGAGCTCTTTCTGGCAGTGAGCAATGTCTATGGTTCATTGTTTAGTCAGGATTCTTGCAGTAACAAATATGGAACATTCACAATGAAGATTGCTGAGTACGACTTAAATTTGCAGCAAAAACTAAGACTGACAGGAAAAGTGAAACAAAACAACTTTTGTACCATAATTTAATTTTCAAATTAGTCAGCACAAAAAGTTTCTGTTAGTGTTTTCTATTAGCGTGGTCCAGAGTAGACCTTGCTGTCTCACAGCAGCTATTACAAACTTGATCCTGGCTGCCTGTCTGGGCCTCAGCGCTTAAGGTATCGTCCATTTTCACCTGTTTCACGATGTCATGTGACTCTCTGACCGTGTTATCGATTATGTATTCGCACTTATTGTATTCGTTGTGATTGTGGCTCTGCTGTGGTTGATTATTTGTTAATGTGAAGTCGTAACGTTGGCTCACATAATGGAACCGGCGTTGTGCCATCATGCTTTCGACTGCGAACTCCAACCATTACCTCAACTTTGACTTGAACGACCTTGACTGTCTTCATCCGACAGTTTAGGAAAGCTGTGATGTGTACAGATTGAGTTAGAACAGTTTAGTGCCCGGACAAGGCATCACATGAACTGTGAAAAAGACGTTGAATTATTAGTCAAACAAAACAAGTTCTTGTTTAACCTTGTGTCCGTGGGATTGGTTTTTGGTGCTTGTATGTGTGTGGGTATGTGCGTTTGGGACATTGTGGCTCATGGTGCCGAAGCTTTGGTCGCAATTAGAGACAGGTGTGTCCAGTAGCTACATCTGCAGCTGATGGACCAATCAGGCAGCAACCCATTTAGGCTCCTGTCACAAAGACTGCAGGGCTGATTGATTGATGCCCACTGTACAGACTGAGATGCTCTTATTCTGTTTGTATTTTTGTTAGCACCATTTATCTATTTCAATTGAGCTTTTTCCGTTTAATAATAAAGTAAGTGTGCGTCCTTGCCACATGAACATGTCTGGTTGCGTCTCTGTGACTCCGACGAGGAAAGAACTCCATCACAAACCCATTTCCTAGTTACCATAGCAACATGTACACAACTTAAAAATGGACTCATTTGCCTGTTTTTAACATGCAAAAAATGCATGAATCTACTTCTATTATGCACACTGTTATTGAGTTAAGCTTTTAAGCCTCTCTCTCAACATCTAATATATTAAAAGCTTAAATTAAAGTATGTATTTTGTTACAGTGAACTTGACGATTCTCCTGCAGAAACATGTCTGAGGACGTGGATACGCTCGAGCCTTGTGGCTACTGGGCTGTGATCGTTCAGACATAAATCATATATGTCAGCAGAAGTCTGAGGCTCAGATAACAGGCAGTACGAGCGTCACGTTAACCCCGTCAGGGCTCCCCTTTCAGTCAGTAAGAAAAACTCTAAAGCTCATCTACAGAAAATGGACGCAGAGCTTTGTTCTCTGCCGTCTAATCTGCTTTATGCAGCATATTTTTCTGACATAATCCCATGTACACTGAATAGTGAACAATGAGCAGTGAAGGGAATAATAATAATAAAAAAAAAACAGCAGAAAATCAAGAAAGCACTTGAAGCCGTCATGGAGGCCAAACTAACTTAGCACAAATCATTATGGAGGTCTGGATAATGTCAATTAATTGTGTTTGGTCTTTGCTAATTTCTATGGCTTGCTGATTCGATGTTCTAATTACATTTAGTTGCCAATATATGTATTGCGATATTTATTTTTCAGTGCATTTAAATATTGTGATTGTGTTGCGATCTCAAAATCAGATATTTAGATGATTCTTTAACTGACATATAAATGTTAATATAAAACGTTAAGACTATTTTGACAACTATGGCAGATGAGCCTTTGGAGTTTTTAGCGACTCTTTCAGCTTATTGGGTGAGTCGATGTCACATGTAACCCAATATTTTGAGTGGGTGCTTACTACACGTGTGCGCAGTCCCTCGGGAGGGGAGGGAAATTTGTACAAGGAAGAAAAAATTGCAAACAGTTAAAGCTGCTGGTAGTCAGGAATCACTGTTGCGGTGAAGAATAATAAAGCTTGATGTCGCCCAAAATGATATTTTGTGATGTTTCTACGGCATCACATCAGACAGGAAGCCCACGCCTTGTCTGCAGTCGTACATTGAGTTCTGGTTTAAGGAGACGACAGCAGGTGACTAACAGTCTGAGGTCGTAAATCACGTCACAACGTATGGATGGTCAAGACACATATAGCCTCATACTGTCAGAGAGCATCAGGGGAGCTGCTGCACGCTTACTGCACCATGATCATTGTTCATCATAGGTAAATATGAATGAATATGGATAATATAGAATAATTTATTTAGGTAATTCAGTAGATATAAACATGGCAAAACATTGCGATGTAAGAGCGGGCACCTTATGCTGTCCATCAACCTTTTTTATTTTTGGTATGGTGCAAGGATTTTATTTATTTTAGTTTAGTTCAGATAGTTTTTGTTTCGTCTTCTAATGATGAATGTATGTTGGTTTGATTATTGGTCAGTATCAATGCTGGAGAGCAAACCTGAGCAGCAGAGGTAAACAAAGAAAACCTAACCCTAACCCTAATAATCAGTATTGATCATCATCGGATAAGCTTCAGTTCGAATCTGAATTTGGCGCTGATGCAGATTATAAAAATGAATAACAAATGGGATCATGCAGACTTTATTTATTTTGACGTTCATTTCTGATTCCAGCTGAATAGTTGCTGTTGGATCATTGTGTAGCTGATTATCCAAATGAATGTAATTATACATGCACGTTTCATAGTGAAATTACGATTTGCTGGTCTTTTTTTGTTAAATACACTACATCTAAAAAAGCCCTCATAACAGTACAACATGACAAGTTTTACTGATAAGGAATGGAAACTATTGCAGTGTGATTTATCTTTTCAGTGTCTGGCAGGCCTACTTATTATGGTTGTTAATCAGCCCATTTCTTTCTGTTCTGGCCCGTTCTGGCTCTATTTCCCTCTCCTAATGCCTCTGTTGTTGTGTTTGACTTTGTGTCTTCCACACAGACTGATTTCCACTCTTCTTTCTTCTTATTTCTCCCTCATTCTTTCACAGATGCACCTTCTCCTAAAGCTCAACCTCATCCTCTGATGCAATTCCCTACAGGCAAGTTCTCTCTGCTCACTGTTTCCCAGCTTCCACCCCCTATTTTCTCTTCATTGTTCTTGAGTTTGTGCTTCCAATTGACATCCAGTAACTTAAAAAAACCAAAACATAGCATGTCAGATTTTTTATCTGTTGCGCTTATGTAGCATCTTCTAGCTGCTGTGCATTTCTCTAATACCTTTTAATACAGTTGCTTGTGTTCGTAGAGTGCACTGAACCTTGTATGTTATATATTAACGTAGTGATATGAGGAATGATGTCTCCTCTCACGGATTACACATCTTAATGAAACAAAGCATTCTACATTTTCAATTTGGCATCACTTCAAAAGGAATCATTATCTGCTGCCTCTAATCAGCTTGCATTTTAAATGCACTTTGGGCACAGTCTGTCGGCGCCAAACCTGGGACAAAGACTGCACTGCCATGTACCTGAGCAGATGGTGAACCAATCACCACCAACTCCTGGTAAACCTTGCTGGGGCTCGTTAGATTGTCTGTATATCCACATTGGTAGGCAATTTGCCAATTATTGAAAATTCTGTTTTATTCAATTCAATTCATTTGTAGCCTAATATCACATTCAAAGTCTCAAAAGTCTTTACAGGCCCACAAACAAATAGTTCACAACTCTTTGGGGGGAGAAAGGAACAACTAAGAAAATGCAAGGAAAATAAGGAATAAATTCTAAATCAGAAACCTCTGTGGCCGATTAATAGTTCAGTTTGCCTCTGTTCCAGAGCCATTTAATGGTTCTCTAACAACATCCTTGTTAGATGTACACCATCCAAACTTGTCTGTAAATGTTCTCGGTCATCCACGTCAAGGTTATCCTAAAAGGGTTAAATCAAGGGCAACTGGACTTGATAGAAGATACTTGAAGTCCTTTTGCCTCTCATCCAAGGGACTTCTTCAGTTCTAAGTGACTGGTGGGGAGTCCCAGATATTTAATCTCTGTGGGGCAATTGTCTGGGTCATTGATACTCGATGACTCATTAGCCCTGACGACGGTCATTTACATTTGACATTTTGACGACTCTCAACAATGGGTACCAGGAGTGCTAATGTGTCTGAGCCCAAAAAAAACTTAAGCGTAATTTGGGACAAATATTCCGCCTGTCCTATAATTTTTTGACTAGTTGTTTTACCCAGGTGTGGTGTAAGGAATGGAGTGTCTCTTTCATATGTGCTGTATTGCATTCTCCCTCCTCCCTTTCTACTCAAGCACTTGGGCAGAAGGGTGATTCCCCTGCCCCCATCTCTCCTCTCTCCCCTCTCCACTCCCCTGACTCTCTGGAAGAGCTCTCTCTCACAGAGAGTCCAAACCAGGCCCACTCTTTGTCATCCACCGCACTGTTGGGCTCCTTCTCCACCGAACCTTCCACTGCTTGTTCCAAGGACATGTCTTGGGAGGCTGAAGGGGGTGACTTTCGACCAGGCCATAGTAAAATTCAGGAAGACCTAGATCCGTTAGCTGGTCCTTACCTGAGTTTAGGGAAAGACCCCGGGCTGCATAATCCATGTGAAGACAGCGGAGTTTCCTTTTCGCCCGACGAGAAGCACTTTAGCTCAAATAGGTCCTCTACTGGCCCTTCCCCTGTGAACCCCCAGATGAAGGTCCCTGAGTCTAACCCCACCTCCTCTAACCCAACAGAGCACTGGGATTCTCCGCTCCTAGCATCTCAAGACACCTCCAAGGTCTCCATGGATACCTTCTCCAAGGACCTATCTCCCTTTGGCTCCGCCAAGTATGAGTCAGACCTTCATGGAGACCAGTCTCAAGAGGATGGTGACTTGACATATGACATGAAGAAGAATAATAACCCATTCGAAGGCTTTTCCTCACTGGCAGATGCTGGCTATTCCCATTTTGGAGACTCAATGGTTGACAGCCGGTCCACCAGAATGTCTGAGAGTCCCACCCCAGATCTGGTCCAGTATGGCCTGACTGGAGAATTGCAGGATGGCCTACAGTCTTTCTTTGACAATGAAAAAACACATGATACGGGCAAGATGTTACCTAACTCGCTCACTGAGTCAGTACCTCAGTCTATTCTGAAAAGTAATGATGAAGGGGGAGAGGAAGATTCTTCTCTGCCACCATCCCTCCCAGACATCCTGAAGTCTTCCCCTCTCAATCCCGACAAACTGGACTCTGGCTCGTCTGAGGGAACACCAGAAGACCAGAGTCCCATCCTGGAACGCAGGATGATGGAGTCACCCAATCCACCGATCAATTTGTCAGCAAACAACCCATTTGCTTTTGATGCTAAAGTGTCTCTGCTGAAAGAGATGACGGAAGAGACTGAGGCCAGAGTAGCTGACAAGCTTGACGAGGACAAATGCTTCAGTGCGTTTGATCTTGTCAAAGAAGCTGAGGAAACCTCCCCAGTTAATGTCAAAGAAGAGGAACCTGTCAAGATGGAGCAGAAAGATTGGTTCTCAAGCCACGATTCCTTGAAAATGGCAGGAAAATTTGAGCCACTTGACTTCCAGGGCAAGAAGACCCAAGCTGAGGATTCTGATTCTGAGTCGCCCTCAGCAGACTCCCTGTCTCCAGTCTTGGAAGCCATGGCTAAGAACCCTACCATCTTCCAGGTGGAGACTGAGAAGAAGGAGCTGAAGATGGAGGTGGAGGAGGCAGAGGTGGCTGAGGAGGTCTCTGAGCCTGAAGTCTCCTCTGAGGAGTTTGAATTTATTGAGAGACCACCAAGGGGTGTGATTGATGAGTTCCTTGAGGCTCTGGATACGTCCAAGTTTGCCGCGTCTAAGGCCCCCGAGAGCTGCAATGATGATGACCTGAGCTTCAGAAAGATTGATGCGGCTCCAGGATTGGCCCCGCCTCCAACAACTGTAGCATCGCCACCAGAGATTGAACAAGACCCTCCGGCTCAGAGCTCGTACTGCCTCCTCAACCAGACCTCACAGGAGAGCAAGGCACAGCTGGACAAGCTGGAAATCCAACCGCCCCCAATCACCCACTCGTCAGAATGCAGAGTGGAGGAAAACATCGATAAGAAGAGTGCTGAGGGTGTCAAAATGTTTAAGGTGCCAAACCTGAACACAAGAGCAGGTAAACACAAATCCACTGTGGCATTGAAAACCCCTACCATCCCTGACATCGACATCTTTTCATTGGCACCTTCATGTTCATCGGCATCTTTGTCATCATCAATCCTAAATTCTTTTTGTTTATTTTTCCCCTCATACTCAACCAAGCCGGTGCCAGCGTTTACTTTGCCTTAATTTCTTCATCTTGTCACATTTCAACTCTTTTTGCATCGTCCCTTTTTTTTGTCCCTGTTTGCATTTTCTTTGATCATTAACATTGCACTTGGTTCGGTTTGTGCTTTTTGTCCTACCTGCATTTTGTGCATTTCGGCTCATCAGTCAAACGTTGGCTTTCTATAACAGAATATTGCATTTCATAATTAAAATTGAAATATATACTGACATTTTCTAATTGACACTTTTTTTATGCTAATGATAATAGTTTTGTGTGTGAATTTCAGTTGGTTTAAAAACCTGTCAACTGTAACATATCTTTTTACTGCAATGCTTAACTAAACAAGATTCTTTGCAAAATGGTAAAAAATGAATATCTATGATAGCCACCATATTTGTATTTGCCTTTTTAAAACATCACGTCAACTAGGGCTGCAGCCATTGATTCTTTTATTAATATAGTATTCTACCGATTATTCTGGTTGTTAATCGAATAATACTGTGTTTTTTTCAGTAAATTACTCTACATTTATTTATGGGCAACATTAATATATACAAAAGAGAAAATAAGAAAAGTCCCTGAAATGAGAGAATTCAATTCAATTCAGTTTTATTCATATCGCGCCAAATCACAACAAAGGTTATCTCGTGGCACTTTACAGGTAGAGCAGATCAAGATCAAACTCTTGAATATGTAGAGACCAAACATTCCCCCATGAGCAAGTACTTGGCGACAGCGGCAAGGAAAAACTCCCCTTTTAAAGGGAGGAAACCTTGAACAGAACCTGGTCTAGGAGGGAACAGAACCTGGTCTAGGAGGGAACAGAACCTGGTCTAGGAGGGAACAGAACCTGGTCTAGGAGGGAACAGAACCTGGTCTAGGAGGGCGGCCATCTGCCTTGACCAGTTGGGTTGAGAGAGAAGAGAGAATGCCTTATACATCTCAGCTAGCAATCATTGATTAAGGTTAAATACAATTAAACGTGACGTTAACTGGACCTTGTTGTGCCGGTCCACTCACCGAACTCGATGCACTCACTGGATGTTTTCTATTTAGATGTTGTAGTGTTGAGGACGTGCTGTTCTGGTTTGCTAACTCCGTTTTGAAATACACACACTGAACTATGTCTTCTTTTCGTTTTATCTCGTAATGATCCCACACTTTTGACACTTGTATCGTTTTCTTAGGCGTGTCTCCTCTTTTTGTCTCTCGCTGTTATCTTGTCCCTCTTCCTATATTCTTTTGCAATTTTAATTCATAGCAACAAAAAATTGTTTTTGCAACCAAAATAACAGATGTCAGTTAAAATTGATGGATCAGGTCACATTCTCAGCTGTTCTGCACCGTGCACTTGAAGGGACAAAAGCATATTCAGTTCTTAGCTTCAAGTGTTTTGTAAGTGTGTCAACTTGTTGACAACGTACTAAGATGTTATCTGGAAGCCAAAAACACCCCTATTACTTCTACTTGAATTTCCTTTGGGATTAATAAAGTATCTACCTACTTCTGCAATGTCTCTAGAAACATTGAAGTTCAGCATACTGTTCACTGCGCATGGTAATCAAGTACCAGGGTAGCAAAGAAGTATTGAAAGACTTGTAAGTATGGCTCGGTACACACACTCAGTCGTGCTCGTCCCAGATCATATTTGCTCAGTAGAATTGAATTACCTCGCTGACTGATTTTAGCTTCTCTCTTCTCTGGAAATGACCCAAGATGACAATCTGTAACCTGACACGGTGTCAGAAATGTATTTGTATAGCACAGTAATACATACATCTCAAATGGTTTTAACCAATACCAAATTAACTAGGAGGGCTCCCCATGCACAAGGATGGTAACTAAATCTTAAATTAAATCAGCTTAAAGATATGCCTGTCTGTCTGTCTGGCTTGGCTTCGGTCACTTGTGGGTGCTGTGTGTTCGGAGGCCTCTCCCAAGTGAGGTCTGGTGAGGTTTGTCAATGGAGATGCTTTCCTAGTGAGGCACAGTAATGAAGGCTCGAGGTCACTGTTCTGTCTGTAAGACAAACTTTGTACTCCTTTTTATGTAATCATCTTTTCTTACTTCACACCATGTATGATGTAAGACTGGATGTTGACCAGTTTGTCTGGCAGAACTCCAGATGATAAGAGACACAAAACATGAGTTTGATACCTGCAGCAGGGATCCTTAACTTTTCTTGTTGTGAAATAAACTAAATGAATGATAATACATATTTTTTTAAAGACTTTTAATTTTAAAATGCATCTCTGAATATCTCAATCTCAACAACAACAACAACCTTTAACAAGATTGTAGCAATCGCTATAAATTACTTGGTAATCCCTAAACCGTGTCAGTGAGTGCATCAATGACAGAATTTTTAAAAGAATATGCTGCTGTCCTCTAGTGGTCGTGTTGACACACGACCACATTTATTTTACTATGTAAGAGTAACTTTTTTTTTTCTTCTTTTTTTTTACTATAATGATCCCGTAGGGAAATTAATTCTCTGCATTTTATTTTTATTTATTATTTTATTTTAATAACAATAACAAAAATGAATCCAGATATGAGTCCAACTGGAAGAGGTCTTAAACTCTGTGTGGACCTGATGGGTGACAAAGGACAAACACTCCGGGGACGAAGACAAGTTAGTAACATGCAGTAATGGGACCTGACTGAGTGTAGATAGAGAAGGAGGAAGGGCAGTGCATCATGGGAAGTCCCCCGGCAGTCTAGGCCTACAGCAGCATAACTAGGGGCTGGTCCAGGGTGATCCTGATCGAGCCCTAACTATAAGATTTATCATAAAGGAAAGTCTTAATCCTAATCTTAAACGTAGAGAGGGTGTCTGACTCCAGGACTGAAACTGGAAGATGGTTCCACAGGAGAGGAGCCTGATAGTTGAAGGCTCTGACTCCCATTCTGATTTTGGAGACTTTAGGAACCACGAGTAAGCCAGCATTCTGGGAGCGTAGTGGATTTTACAGGGATCCAGTACAGAGACGCTAATACAGGAGAGATCTGATCCCTTCTCCTGGTTCTAGTTAGTACACGAGCAGCAGCATTCTGGATCAGCTGGAGACTCTTTAGAGACGTGTTGGACAGCCTGATCATAAAGAATTACAGTAATCCAGCCTGGAAGGAACAAATGAATGGACTAATGTTTCTGTATCTTTTTA
>OMNV01010885.1:0-13383 GCA_900303265.1 Brotula barbata | reverse complement strand
TGTTACCTCAGCTGTTGGTGTGTGAATGAATGAGAGGCAAACATTGTACAGATAAAAGCGTTATATAAATGCAGTCCATTTACCATGCAGTAATGGGACATGACTGAGTGTAGATAGAGAAGGAGGAAGGGCAGTGCATCATGGGAAGTCCCCCGGCAGTCTAGGCCTACAGCAGCATAACTAGGGGCTGGTCCAGGGTGATCCTGATCCAGTCCTAACTATAAGATTTATCATAAAGGAAAGTCTTAATCCTAATCTTAAACGTAGAGAGGGTGTCTGACTCCAGGACTGAAACTGGAAGATGGTTCCACAGGAGAGGAGCCTGATAGTTGAAGGCTCTGACTCCCATTCTGATTTTGGAGACTCTAGGAACCACAAGTAAGCCAGCATTGTTTATGTGAACGGTTATCAGTGTGCAAATGGTGTCTAACACAACATTACTGGGAGAATGATGCCAGCAAACCGCCTTGTGTGTAATACATCATGAATACTTGAAAAGCAGAATCTTATTGATTCTGTGCATGTATGCAGCCTGACAGCATTTAACCTTGAGGTGCGGTAAGGACAAAAGCAAATGGTTGTTTGCCAACCTGCTGTTATTACCCCCATCTAACACTGGGTGTCAGTCATGAGGGGAAGGTGCAAAACTATGGATTATCAGCAACTTTGACAGGCCAATGTATTCTTCGGATAAATCATTCAGCCCAAAATAAGGAAATTTATTTTGATTGTGTTTCCTCCACCAACAAGAATCATTAGTCTGCTCCACCAGTGCGCTGAATCAGCAGGTCTGTAGAGAGGGGCATGACAAGGGGAAAACAGCGAGAGAAATAGAGGAGCAAGTGAGGTGAGGAAAAAGGACAAGGGGAAAGAGCAGACCAGAGAGGGGGGGAGGAGGAAGAAAGGAGAGGGAGGAGGGAGGAAGAGGAGACGCATATAGTTGCTGCGTCAGAGTGCTGGCAGCCGACAGTCAGCTGACAGAGAGAGCAGAGAGGACTTCATTTGTTTGCTGCGATCATCTCCAGTGGAAGTCTTGCTTGAGATCTCCTCATCTGCCTCCTCCTCATTCCCTCCTGCAGCCGACACACACACGTACTGGTTAGCGTCTCTGTGGAATGTGTGTTTGCTGAGCGGAAACCATGGAGACATCTGTGGACAAAGTGGACGGTCAGCCGGTCTCTGAGTGGAAGCAGCAGGGTATCTTCTCTTCTTCCTATATATGGCTGTTTCTCGCTGTTTAGTTTCTATGCGTGCGTACGTAGGACATGGAGCTTTTCTCTATTGTGGGAAACTATTGATTTTTGCATTTATTGCTTGGCTATTTGAATTTATGCCAATGATGAATGGATGGAATTGTTTAGTTTAGTTTAGCTTAGCCTTTATTTGAAAAGGGACAACGCACAGAGACATTAAGCTCGTAAAAACAAAGATGTTCTGCACCAGATTATAGCTAAATAGCTATCTGGATTTTCAGTCTTTATGCTGACTAAGGGGGAAAAAGCAGCAGTGATTATTCTGTGATTGATCCATCTGTCCCTTAAGTTCTTTTTATTGACTCTTTGATCAGTTGTGACTGCCTGATACAAGTTTACCATTCACGTGATTCTTTGTCTGCCTTGCAGGATTTGATTTA
The DNA here is from genome assembly GCA_900303265.1 of Brotula barbata. NCBI lineage: Eukaryota > Metazoa > Chordata > Actinopteri > Ophidiiformes > Ophidiidae > Brotula > Brotula barbata. The sequence goes on along the minus strand of OMNV01010885.1, from coordinate 11,750 downwards.
GTTTACAGATACAGCAAATTTTTGGACCTTTCTAGCTGATAAATGATGGAATCATTGTGATCTTGCACCCCTCACCGACTTATCAGTTACTTCAGCATAATCTGGAATGTTTCCATCTGATGTCACAGTTCAGGCGTGGTTTTTGTTCGTGTGTGAGGCGCTCTCAACTCACTGTAAGACTGCGACATGTTCATGCGTTCGTGCCTTTGAGCCGCCAACAGTTTGAATTTGTCAGTTGCAGAGTTTTCTGGAATGCGTGCTGCTCAGTCCCTGGCTGACTGCAGCAAAGACCTTTGGTCGGCCTGCTGACGACAGGAACTGTGGCCAAAGGTGGAGCAGGGGCAGGGGGTGGTAGCTCTGATCCAATTGGTTGAGATCTGATCCACGCTCACATATTCCAGACAGGAATCTGCTACAACAGTGAGACCGAGACAGAAAGACAGAGCAGCTAAAAAAAGCTCGACCATGTGCGCCTCAATAGGTATCCGGCAATACCACTATGGATGAAGTACAACGAATCCAGTGAGTTTAGATGCATTGTTCCAAAACACCGCTGACACCACAACAGCACCAAAGTTTAAGGATGAGCACTCCTAACACTAGTAATCTTGATCTGTCTGGGCATGTCAAGACAGTGACATCTTCCGTTTCTAATGGAAATTATGGGAGTGTCGTTTCACCAACCTATTATTGCCTCCGACCACCACTAAATGTCAGTCATGAGATTATTCCTTAAATGTTCCTGCAATTAAAAAAAATATCATTAGTTTGTCTGAACTGACATAACTTTTTTGTAAATTGTAGCATTTTGGAGCTGTTTGTCAATTTTAATGGAGGTAACAAATTACTGCCATTTAAAGCAACACAAATGGAAGTACACTTGTTCTAGGCAATAAATGGGGACGATGTAATTGCAAATCAATTCATTAATTTATTGAAGAATTATGAGATTAAAGAAGACTTTTAAAAGCCTCTGCAGGAAAAGAACATGGTGAGAGCTGATGGTCATCATGTCAGTGCTTCATCATTTCAGACTGGATTGTGGCTGTCGCTTCACAATGCAACTATGAAGACTTAGTGTGTGTGTGTGTGTGTGTGTGTGTGTGTTCTGTATCCTTCATCCAGTCAGTAAAACTCTGATACGATGTAGCTCTTGTTTCTCAGGTCATCGGTGTGTCACACTGTGACTAAGCACATTTATGCGTGAGTGTGCGTATTTGTCCACGTTTCCTTGCGGTGGTAACGTCATTTGTAGCAGAGAAAATCGTCTTTTTGACCTTGGATATGTTCATCAGCAGCAGAATGACTCGTGGTCTGTTTGAGCTGTCATTAAGAATTCTGCAATTTTTAAAATGTGCTTAAAAGGCTTGAAAATATCCCCAATGTTTGGCCTGCATGATATTGGTGGGTGGGAAATCACATGGCACCAGCACACCAGTATTGCAATTGATGTCATGTAACACACACACACGCACACACACACACACGTTATTTAGTCAAATCTGTAGTCGTCTTCTGTAGCTGCTATTAAATGTTCTTCAGGGTTTTATGAGTTGTATTAAAAAAACAGGCTGCTCTTAGTTGGACGTGACTCATACAAAATGTTAAAGTGTATGACATCATAGGCATAGATTGACTGACTCGTTTGGTCCAGCAGGCACACTTGCTTTACACAATGCTTGATTTGGAGGACATGATTCCATGAAGTCTGTGCAGTGGGATACATGTCATAAATAACCTGTGATCATTTCTCATTTTTGAGCATAAAATGATTAATTTTGTCTGTAATTATATCATTCTTCACAGAGACAAAAGTCATGTGTAAATTTGTATTCTCAAGTTGCATCGTGAGGACTACCACCTCTTTATCTTGAATTCAAATCGGCATCATAAACACAAATTACAGATGAGAAATGACGGCCAAAATAGGTCACCAGCTGACCAACAGGCATCATGCATCAACGTTTACATTTATTTTATTGAAGAATATGCACATTAGTTGACATGAGCGCTCGAATCATGTACATATACCAGATTCATCCATACAGGCTGATCTACATCTGCTGTCCTCAGGCAGGCTGATGGCATTAAAAAAACATTCGTAAGCATGAGAACGATTTAGCACAAATCCACATTAAATCAATACTCAGATCAACGGTGATACAGCAGAATAAGTACTTGTAGAGCTACAGAATGTCCTTTTGCATTTCGACAGTCACCCACTCTGGTGTACTCTCGCACATTTGTTTACACGCAGTGCCGCCTGGAAAATGGGGATGACGCATTGGGGCCACGTATCTTAAAGTGGGACCGGTTGGATTTTGACGCTCGTTTTGTGTTACAGACGGTGTTTAATGTATCGAATCGGCCTCAGAGCAGAGATGTACAACCCTGATATCTTTTTCCATGCTGGCTGATTGAACACCTGAACATCAGCTTGTCTGCTGGGATTATGATTGACAGGGACAAACTAAGTGAAACAATGACCTCAGTGAAGTGATGGCTTTCCAGACCTGTAGGCCCAAACCACCTCCAGGAGGCGCTGATTGTCAGGAGTAAAACGGCAGAACGAATCTGAAGGATTTTATCCAAATTGCTACAAGAAGCACAGCCCTCATTCCCTCACCGCTGATCTGTCTCTCGTCCCCTCCTTTCTTCCTCTCTCCCTCCGTCCTTGTGAGTAGGCGGAGCTTCTCTCTCTCTCTCTCTCTCTCTCTCTCTCTCTCACCCCCCCTCTCCTGCTAGCTTAGCGGAGCTTCAAGATGGACGCCAAACAGGGTCAGTTTTCTCTTAATATTTTGTTTCTCTCGCCTCTTTTACGGTAAATATTTACAGCCGCGTGTATCGCTCCTTGGCCGCGTTATGTTCGCGTGAGCTCCGGGCCTCGGATAGAATTCAGACCGGGGAGGCTCCGGGGGGTGGGACCGGGTCGCCTGCGTAGGTCGCACCGGACGATTTGTCGTTTTGTCGGTGCGGTGAGGACGGAGTTGACGGGGGAGGAGGAGAGGAGCGGAGAGTCTTTACTTTATAAAAAACACACACACGTCTCGGAAGGGAGGAGCAGCGATGGCTACACGAGACCGTAGGCCGGGCTGCAGCTCTGATGCCCGGTCTATTTTTAGCGAGGCCCCGCCGGTGTTAGCTCTCCATGCTACCATATGTAGCCAAGCGGCCACATTAGGAGCTGGGATCCTCCTCCTCTTCCTCACCTGCCACCGTGCCCTCTGTCGGATAACGCCCCCTGTGTCTCAAACTGCGTGGCTCCCATCAAGCAGAGAGCATTCCAGAGCCTCTGCGTTTATCTCAGTTCGAACAACCGGAACGTACCGATGAGACGAGTTCATCTGAGGAAAAGGCTGAGAACAGTAACTCATGATAATGTGCTGATCCTGCATATTTAATGATGATCATGATTTATGGAGCACAGATCCCACACGCTGGAGCACACGGAGCTTTATGATTTGTACTGCTGAACAGTCCACTGTAGGTGATGAAGACGATTTGAAACCTGATCTAATGTTAGTGAAATGATAAAGACTTGACTGGATGAGTTGACTGACATGCATCTGGATTTCTTCCTGCTCTCTTCCTGGGCCAGCAATGAACATCTGTTTATTTTGACTGTTTTATTAGTTATCCAGTCTTGACAGCAGGTGGATCATTCAGAGTGCTGCAAAGATTTATGACGTTATTGGGCTTGATAAGACACAATAACAGTATTGTCTGAATAGCAAAGGGAAGAGGGGTCGTGTCTGCACATGTGACCCTGTCAGAGCAGGTATAAGAACAGGATTGGTCCCAGGATGGAACCCTGTGGCTCTCAAAATTGAACACCAATTTTCCATGGTGTACAGTAACCGACATTTTATATATCTGAACTGAAGCAAGCGTGAGCTTGGTGGATGATGTGATGATGATATGTGGTGTGATAACTTATTAGATGAGGTAATAACAATATGTGATGCAATAAGTGTGAGATTAAGGTTTCCAATATCAAGTTGTAGTTCCAGATACTCTCCATAAATTCAGACTGGTTATGGTTCAAGGTTTACATATTCGCCAACGAGGTGCGTCAATTACAAGATCATGTTTGTTCCAGACCGTAGCTACGGCCTGAAATTCAGAGCCCAAACTCCAGCACAGTCTCACTTTTTGTTTGCTGTCACCCTTCGTGGGATTGTTGGTGAAAATGGAGCACGTTGTTTAGAGCACATGACCGCGGAGGAAGATAAAAAACAATTCTTAACGAGTCATTGTAAACTATCCTTATAACTCCCGACTGACAGGTAACAGTGAATAATTCCCACTGTGACTCGCAGCGATGACGCGTTTGTCTTCAGCGCTGCGTGGGGCTTGTGGACCCGGCGGTCTTAGATTGGTGTCCAGGTTGATGTAATAAAACGATCCTGCCTCTGTCCTGTTTTACCGCATAGATGTGGAAAATTCTGCACCCCTTTAGGACACCGATGGTAGCTTGACGTTTGCTGTCTCATCTTGACACTTTTTGCACAACACCTTGGCTTGTCCTAGTCTTATTTAAGAACACCAAAGTCCTCCAACATGACAGACGTCCTCAGCTTCAGCTTGAGGCCGGACTTTTCCTATTTGCCATTTTTTGGCCGCATCTCTCCATCAGTTTGCTGCTGCTAGCCTAGCGCGTGTCGGTGATCTGATCCAGCCGGATCACAGCTGTTTGTTGACCTCGAGGACAGCCCTCTGCCCTGTTCACGTTGCACAAATGACTTACTGCGATGGTAAAAACATTCAGCCCAAGTCTCTGCAGAATAAATGTCCTCTGGCTCTGTTATCTTGTGACGGTTATTTGTACTTTTCAACTTTTTGTGGACTAAACAATGAATCGGTCCTAATTTGTCCACTGTTTGCTTTCCAGCCGGGTTTATGAGCTATAAAGTGACTTTTGTCAGATGTCAATGTGTCTCTCAGGCGCTTTAACTGCAGGTTCACTTTCATCTGGATTTCAATGCTGCTTTGATTATCAGCACAGATAATCCTGACATTCATTTAAATGGTGGGACTGCTCCTCTTACATTAATTTTTAACTTTTAGACGTGGCTCAGCTCTAAATTTTGACCCGTGCTGTCAAACATTGAAAGTGTTCTGGCCTAAAATCACCTTTTCCCTCCTGATGCGTCACAGAATTAAATGCAGGTTGGACAGTTGAACGCACATCGGAGTCGATCTGCAGCAGATGAATCCCCACAGATCAGTCAGAACATTGAAACTATCAAATGAGGACAGTTATGATTGTCCCTTTGTCCTCCGGGTGTTTCTGTGTTTTAAAGCAACACTCTTATTTAATCTGATTTTTCTCTGTGGTCAGAAGGATTTTGTGATAACCATTTGTGGTATTATGTTTTACAGATCGTTCATTGTTTAATTCTGACAAATAATACAGATAGCGGCTAATTAAAAAGCCAACCACACTAAATGAATAAGTGAGCACAGTTTGATGGTGCCGCTCTGTCCGTGTGTCCGAGTGAGAGAGAACGGCGTGTATCAGCAGAGTGCTGAGTCATCAGCTCGGGATTCACCAAAGCTCAGAAGAAACCCCGGATCCTTCACGGCTAATAACGTCCGCTGACCTGCGTGGAATTCCCTGGTGAAACGTAAGCCGGCTCGATGAGCTCAGCTGTCTCTCCGGAGACCCTCACCAGCCCCCAACCGACTACCACCACCCGGCCGTCTGGGTGCTCCAGCAGCTTCCTCGGGGTCCGTTGGGCCCAACCTTCTTTATTATTCCCCAACCCGTTCATTTAAAGCTTTAGGCTTAGATTTTTTTTACCTTTCTCAGCTGACAGCTTAAGTAAATGTGATTGAAGTGCAACAGCATTCACCTCTTAACTAAACTGCATGTTTGAAACGTGTGACGAGTGTCAGACACGAAAGTGCAAAAAAGCTGAGCTGGCGAATCCTTTGCAGAGAAAGTGACGGCGCTTTCTTTGGGCCACGTCCCATTTTAAGGATGGGAAGGATTTTGATGTGCTGGACGTGTTCAAATGTTCACAGCAAGGAGGACAAATGGGATCTGTTCTCATTTCTCTGTCCTCGCAAAAGCAAATGGAGATGATGTCGAGATATCACATTTCCTGTTAAAAGGCTCATGTTAAACTGACAGCTGATGACGGTTTGACCTACAGTCAAAACAAGGAAGTTAAGCCAGGAAGTTTGAGTTTCCTCTTCAAGGGTTTGAAACTGAATTCATTTGTGACGTCAGTAAAGATGACAGGAAGATTATGATTATTTATGGAACGATTTGATCCATCAGAAATCTTCAGGTTCAGCTACTATTTTTTAACGGATTCACTTAACTTCACACTAAAAGAAAATAGAGCTGTCCCACCACAACTAGCCTCTGGGGCCATGTGAAAGTCATCCATTGGTAAGTCCAGACTGCACCTGGCATCTGTAGGGTTTTTGTTTCTTCGCTCAGCCAATCAGAAAATCCATACCGCAAACTAAATGGGTTTTCTCAGATGACTAAAATGTACATTTTAGTCACACTGTATTGGGAAATAGTCCAATAGTGGCTAAGTGGTCGCGTCGTGGAGCCCTGATGATTCACCTGAAGGATTTTGGGTACCTGCATTTTACCAAGAATAAAACGGTGGCCGTCGTTCAGAAGCTGATTTCTGACGACATGTACCTGATGCAGCAGCACTTAGAGGCACATTGGAATGACGCTGAACTAAAGCATTTTCAGAGCAAAGTCAAATCTGTCAGACTATGTGAGGATCAGAACTAAGAGTCCTAACCGCTCTTCTGTCTCTTCTCTGCAGTGGTGGATCTCCTCTACTGGCGTGATGTGAAGACCACCGGCGTGGTGTTCGGCGCCTCCCTGCTGCTGCTGCTGTCACTGACGGTGTGCAGCATCGTGAGCGTGTGCTCGTACATCGGCCTGGCTCTCCTGTCAGTCACCATCTGTTTCAGGATATACAAAGGCATCCTGCAGGCCATCCAGAAGTCTGATGAAGGTCACCCCTTCAAGTCAGTACCCCCAAAAACTAACTTCAATCCAGCCTTGACGGACACATGGCCCTCACTCGGCTTAGCACAGTGCAGAGAATCACAGGTTCACCATGAATTGATGATACGAGTCCAAAAGTAATGAGTTGGTGGTCGTAATGCAACAAAAAGCTGGCATGTCAAATATTAAACAAAGAACAACATTGAGCAACATGGTGGAATGAAACGGGTTTATAGATGAGGGAGAGACTCGTTGGACGAACCTGATGAAACCACGTGACCAAACTTATCTGTGTATCTCGGTTTAATTTGACAGTTTAGTTATCGTCATGCATGGGGAGAAGAAACAGAGTAAAGCTCATCAAAACAACTTAGAGGCTCTGATTGGTGATGAATCGAGTCCAAGACTGATTTTGAAAATGAGACGGATTCACAGGCATACCTGTCAGTATAAGGTGGAGAGCCGTGGGGAAAAGATTCAAGACGAGCGCAGCTGACGTTATCATGTTGTTCACCGACCTGCTGTTATTACGGGTCTGCTTTAGAAGACGCGTATTACTATCCGACATACTACTACTTATTAATCTTCTGCGAGATTTCAGTTCGCTACTAGACCTGCACCGTTGACCGCACCCCCCAAAAGTTACAGCGTTTCGAGCGGCTCGGTCGGGATCGGCGTGCTATGACTTTTCTAAGGGATTCGCCGGACGATCCCGGAATAATTCCCCAAAACCGAGCCCACGTGGGACGGGTCGAGAAACCTGCCCCACTTTGGAGCCTCCTAGCACCCATATACTTTCACCTAGAAACTCGAGATTTTTCAATGTGTGTGTATTGCAAAAGCTAGAGCCTGTGACGTCAGCCACGCTCTCAACTTTCAGATGAGAAAATTAATCTGAAAAATCCGCAAACAAACTCCCGTAACTCCGCCATTTTTCCACCTACGCGGATAAAAAATAGCGATGTACCGTTTTGGAGAAAATGGCCCTGAAGCTCGGGGTGCGCCTGCCGAAGCCCCCTTTGACTCTCATGTTAAAATCGGCTCTGAATTTCTCATCAAAACACGTCAAAAAACGCTCGTAGCTCCGCAACCGTAAAGAGTAGGAGGATAAAAGATACATTCCTGTCTTCCTTCAGGTCTTGAGACGCTCACCGTGAAAGAATTGCGTACGTGAAATGCAAAGCAAGGTCATTTTTAAACTGTGATAACTCACTTCACTGTCATTTGCCCGGGCTGAGAGACAGGAGTCGATCTGTCCCCCTCTGCACTTTGGCGTCAGGGTTGCCGCGGCAACGGGTCTGTGAGAGGCACCACGTGACTCTGCCTGCCCTGGGTTGAAGAGACCTAAGCTGCCTCTGATTGGCTGATGGCTCTGCTCCACTAATTCATGATCTGCATTAGCAGGTTCATACAGCACTTAGCATTGATACGGCTGACAGTAAGGGCGGTGTGGGTGTGGCAGACCCGTTCAAAATTCCCAGCAGGGGAATCTTCTAGTTACCTGTTACTACCACTAGATGTCAGCTAGAGGAATAAACGTTTGAACAGAAACAACACTCTCACCTAGCCCATAACCAGCAGGTGGCGCTGTTGGATTTTTGTTTTTCTTCTTTATATGACGTTGTTTTTGCGGCATGTCCACAGGCAGTTTCTGGACCAGGAGGTGGCGCTGTCTGAAAACACGGTCCATAAGTACAGTGACGTGGTTTTGGCTAAACTCAACAAGACCATCGGGGATTTAAGGCGCCTGTTCCTGGTGGAGGACCTGGTCGACTCCATCAAGGTGAGGAAGATCAACTGAAAGTCGGGCAGTGATTATTGAGCTATGTGTTTTTAAATAAACATTAATTGGCAAACATTTTTCAATTGTTGCTTCTAAGTTGTGAAAGCTGCAGGCAGAATGATAAGTTACTTAAATGATATGAAAATATCAGCGTATAATTAGAATAATATGGACTCAAACTGTAACACCAGCCCATTCCTCCCCTTGTTATACAGCTGACCAAACTGAATCCAGGATCCAGACACATGTCAATGACCCATCAACATGTAAAGATCTTAGAGATGGTCGAACATTACAGTTCACGAGAGAGAGGAGCGCACATTTGCAGCATTATCACCACAAAATCCAACTTTTACGATGTCTGCTGTTAAGTTCAACTGCGCTCATCCTGCCCCTCAGGGCTGCACCGTATATCGCATATAGTTTGTTTAGTATGGCGACTCGTTCGACGTTCTTAATAACTATTGCCAAATTCAAGTACAAATTGTGCGTGCATGCGTAAAAACATGTTTCTGTATTCTGCCAGCTGTACTGGAGAATGTTGACTGAATGATCCAGAGTGGCAGAATGAGCTCAGCGGTAGATGAGGCCTGGACAGCTAACGTGTGTGTCTTTGGTGTGTTTGCAGTTTGCTGTGTTGATGTGGATCCTGACCTACGTGGGCGCTCTGTTTAACGGACTCACTCTGCTGATTCTGGGTAAAAGCCTCACACTAACTCATCCCACCGTGTCATCCCTCTGCTGTACATCAAGGTAACGTCCTGATCCCCTCCCCCTCTTCTCCCTCAGCTCTGATTGGAGCGTTCAGCTGCCCGATCATCTACGAGAAGCACCAGGTATGATTGCCGCCCACCTGGGATGTTGACCAGGCTTTGTCTTTTCCATCGATGATGTCGACACGCCCGTCTGAAAGTCTTGTCTTATGTTGTCACTTTCTTTTCAGATTGGTCTTTGAGTTTGGTTTTTGTATTCGGGTCCACGTTAAGTGACTTAAGCACTTTTAATTGGTGGTGGTGGTGGTCAGGCTCATTTATGCTTCAGGTTAAACACTTCTGTCCGTCCTCAGCGTTCATTTTGGCTGAAAGCTTACAGACGGACGGAGACCTCCAGAAGTCGTTGGACGCGGTGTTGGGTAATGTAGCCAATAGTTCGAGCAAAACCGGCGAGGAAGAAGACATTGAAAACTTTTTAAGGAGAGCGAAAGAATTCGGTCCACGTGTCGCAAAGTCTCTAATGACATCACAGACCACCGCCATCTACAACGCTGCCTCTGCTTTTGCCTCTTGCCTCATCTGGTTCTCCTCCACTGTTGCCACGTTTGTCCTTTAATCAAAACGTTTGATTTCGTACGAGAAGTACCTTCTCGTGGATGTATTGCTTCGCAAACATGCCAATGTAGAGGACGCACAGAAGTAGGAGGTCAAAGACGGTCACGTAGTTTAAAACGGACGTATGACTTTACCCAGGTACAGGGACAGCCTTCAGGGCGGAGCAGCAGTAATGGTGAAGTAGTCATTGAGGTCTGTGAGGCGTCGCGGCGCGCTCCACGAGGAACCGTGTTCTAATCTTTATGTCAAAAGCAGATTTTGGAAGTGATGGGTTGAACAGGAACCCACGCTGCATCACCAGATTGAAAAGAAGTGGAGCTGGTACCATCTGTGGTTCCATCAGAGTTCTGTGGGGTCATTCTGTACTTGACTCATGGCCATAATCTTCAGTCATCAGATCTTGAAATGAATTTTAAGAGTTTGACAGTCAGAAGCCGTTTGTTGTTTTGCTCCTAAACTATGGAACTCCTGAATTTTACTTGTATTCACCATACTTATCACTTTATGTTCAGTCTATTTTGAATGTAAGCATGATTTAGTTATTACTATTAATCCAATTTTATGGTATTTAATCCTTATTTGTTTATTCTCTTCTTTGACTCTTGTTTTTCTATGTTCAGCTCTTTGTATATAATCTTCTAAATAATCATATTGTCTGTGTGTTTTCAGGCTCAGATCGATCACTACGTGGCTCTGATCAATAACCAAATCAAAGATGTTGTTGGGAAGTAAGTAAAGAACTTAGCAGCAGTTTGGTTTGTAAACTTGTTTGAACGTCATGTTACCCTTGGCCCCCTCCTGGCCAGGAATAGAACTGCATCTGCGCCGCACATTCTGATAAACTTGGTAATCGGACTCAAATCGCTTTTACATGGCATTAAAATCAGAGTTACAGCCTTGTATGTTGGAAAAAAATGTTAAAATAAACATCGAAAACACCATGAAGTTCGGCCGGCGTCCCGAGGGGCGTTTGTTTGTTGTGATCGTCTTCCTCTGATCAGTGTGTCAATGTGCGGCGTCTTGATTGGCAGGTAAAATCCATGTTTTTGGTAGGTTTGTCATCATTAAAAGATGGATGGATTCAGACAGACCCGAGGAATCCCTGTAAAAAAGAACTTTGATTGAATTTTAACGGACAGGAATGTGGTTAATTACAGCGCCACCGTCAGGTCGACCGGTGGCAGAATGTAACGTTCTGAATCATGAACAACCTGCACACGACCTGAAGTTGGAGCAGGACGTCTCACAAAGTTCAAGGATTTCAAGAACAAGACACTTTTAATTTGAAACAGAAACTGTAAATATTTAAGTGACAGCTTTCACTTTCTCTAATGATATAAAAACTCACTCTGTCTCTCTCTCTGTCTGTCTCTCTCTGTCTGTCTCTCTCTGTCTCTCTCTGTCTCTCTCTCTGTCTGTCTCTCTGTCTCTCTCTCTGTCTCTGTCTGTCTCTCTCTGTCTCTCTCTGTCTCTCTCTCTGTCTCTCTCTCTGTCTCTCTCTCTGTCTCTCTCTCTCTGTCTCTCTGTCTCTGTCCCTCTGTCTCTCTCTCTCTGTCTGTCTCTCTCTGTCTCTCTGTCGGTCTGTCTCTGTCTAAGTGCCAGGAATGAAGCGTAAATCTGAGTGAAGAGCGCCGTTCAGCGGCTTGGATTGTGG